>BGPR01000013.1:396151-545760 GCA_013235015.1 Araneus ventricosus
GGAACTATCATTTTAAAAAAGTGCTACTCATGTTTTTAATCACTGCAAGGGAGTAGAAGGAAAAACAATATAAAATATTAGTTTTAAAGCTCAAGATTGTTTTCAAAAGAAAGATTAATTGTTGAAGGAAAAAAGCATTTTGAGGCATTCTGATATTAATAATGTTTTCAAAATAAAAGGAAAATGAAGAGAGATAAAAATAAAATTTTATGTGCATGATACACGAAGTTTAAGTTATTTATCTTTAGATTATTTAGCATAAAACGAGCAATTTCTTTGAAATCAAATTCAAGATAATTGCATACTTTATAGACTCTCATGATTTTTCGGATACAAATTACCAAATATTCCGTGACAACCATACAAATCTTTTATATCTAAATGCCTATAAAGTTTTTTGATGCCCATTAGATAAATATCAAAAGTTTAAGCTTAAATTAATTCTCTAATATTAACATTTCTCTATTAAAATTTTTTTGTTGGTCAGCATACAATAAAATATAAAATAAATACTAGCAATTCAAACTAAGCTTTAAGAAAGTTAAATTAGAAAATACAGTCGGGAAGAAAGTACCCAAACGTTTCTAATTCATCATAACATAGAAAGTACAGAACTAATTTAATTTAGAAATACGTTTTTTTCAAATATATTTAAATCGAATTTGCACAAGAAACTGGCGATATATTTATATTCATATGATTTTTAAGCTCATTAACTAAAAAGATTACGCATTTTTCCTGTTTTAATTATTCTATATATTGAGAACTCTTCGGGTGTTATTTTTTAGGTAAATCAATGGTAATAACTAAAGTTACATAAGGGACGGCTATAGGTTAAATAAAATATAAAATACTTTAATTTAATACTTTAAATACTTTAATTTTTTAGGTAAATCAAATGGTGATAACTAAAGTTACATAAGGGGTAGCTAGGTTACATCTGAATTTATACAATTGTAGAAAAAATATAATTTTTACAATGCTTTCCTCCACTAATGTTTATACTTCAGCAGGTGACATGATAATTTCTATTAGTGGGTTGCTCTGGTCTTAAAAAATATGCGCTGAAGGAACTATCAAACGTATCTTATAATATTCAAAATATAAATTCAAAATTTTATATTTTATGTACGCGCTTGTGTATGGAAATTTGATAGTGAAAAAACAATTATTAAATTTTATGTCAGTAAATTAAGTTTATATTTTACAATATAAGAAGATGTATATGACGGTTTCTATCTATAAATTTATGAATGAGTCAGGGAATATATTGAATGACTCTTGAAGCAATGCACTGATATCTTGTAATTAAGTTTCATATTGTAGAAAAAGATATACAGAATTGCTTGATATGAAGAAAAACTTGTAAGCGAATGTGTTTTCAATATCACCGAAATGTTTCCCATGATTCAAAATCCGTTACATCTTGCAATGCTGTGTCTTCTATCCATCTACTAACGATACTGGAATCGTGAATTCAGAACAGTTTTTGTTTTACCGTCATTTCAAAGCAATGAGTTAAACTAAAAAATGCATCTAAATATCTTCAGTGTATTTGTATAATTTTTTAAGTATTTGATTTTTTCTGTAATTTGTCTATATTATGCATAAATATCTGTTTACAAAATGGGTGTTTAAAATACCTTGACATAAATAACATATTACAGTATATTGCAATATGAAACACGTTTTATTGCTCTTGAATTCTGTGCATAGTTCCAATTTTTCATGCTGCCATACACACATAAAAATTCTTCCACTGTACTGTATTTATTATATGCGATTTTTATCAGATAAAAATTCAGAAATAAAAATTCACAAACTCTTGATTTCTGTACCGTTGCAGGAATGATTACTGAAGATTACACGCAGCTTTTCATCAGAAATAAAATTCTTAAGATGGTTTTATTTCGCATGAAAGAGGACGGCAGAAAATAAAATCACTCATTGTTTTACAGAAACGTAGATTTTTTCTAGAGATTTAACAGATAATCTTGTGAGGACACCTCAAAAGAATAAAAATGAGGCTCTTCTCAATATCTTTGAATACAATTGTTTGCTTTGAAAGGACCGAATCAAGTTTTTGCTAAATGTGTTTAAATGGATTAACAAGATACATAACAAGATTTTCATATGCTAACATTCCTATTGAAACGATCAAATAATTAGAAAAAAACTATAGATTATAGCTAAAAACTTTAAAATATAAAAATTGAGTATAATTCTTTTGCGTTTTCATTGGTTTAATGTTAAACAGGAATTTCTGATTCAAATTCATTATTTAAAGATATATATCGAAGAAAACCTGGGCAAAACGTTGGATTCATCGTCTATTTAAGAGTCTTGACAAGTAGCCTATAGCTTATTTTTCAGGAGTAACTGAAAATTTCATCATTTAAAAAATAGAAATTTGACAGTTGAAATTTCAGAAGTATACTAAATAACTATAATTTTTTTGTTTGTGAGAAATTTCATGAAGAATTTCATTTTAGAATTCTGGCAAGAATTATCTTAAAAGTAAATTAAAGGTGGTATACAATTTGCCTTTTCTCTCCTATTCAAGCAGCACAAGGAGTATGATAAGGTAAAAAATTGATATTGTGAATATTGTTCAATAAAGCATATTTTCCCAAAACTGAATGTGCCACTATACCAATATCTTTGTGTGTGCGTAGGGGATTGAAAATACCAAAAAGTCAACGAAATTTCAAATTTAGCAAAGTGTATATTTGAATAAAGTGTCGTCAGAGGATAATCTTTTCTTTTGATTCTGAAGCGAATTGTTAATCTGGGCTAGTCACAGCTACAAAAATGGAGGTACATAAAAATTTACCAGTTTTCGATAAATTTCCTTCTTTTTATAGTCTATTGAATTTTTTTGTTGAAAACAGAACTACAGAAAGATGTTTCTGAAAAGAGAATTCAAAACTAGTTCATAGTTAATCAGTTATTATTGAATTTACCCTCTCAAATTTATTTAAATTGCTTAGAGGCTAAAAATAAATCGGATAAATTTTGCTATTATAATTTTGTTTCTAAATACAGTTCTGCTTGGAGAAGTCCGTGATTTGAAAAAAATAGAAATTTAAATGCAGAAATAGAAGAAAAAACAACTTTTTGACACCTCTGTAATGCAAAAGGTTTTCGACATTGTATTTTCATTTTCAAGTGAATGATTTTGATACAGATATTTACGAGTTCGCGAGTGGAAAATGTTCCATAGTGCTGGTTCATGAAGTATTAAGCTTTGATATAACATTAGCAATTGTCTTCATAAGATATCAATATTTCAAATTAAATTTCTCATTATAATTTGAATAACTGAGGGTATGAGACTTTCTTGATCTAAATTTCTACTCTGATGCTTTTATCAAAGTGTTATTAAGCATTTTTAGAGAAGACGATGAGATATTTTTTAAACAAGAGGTCAAATGCTTCGTTTCATTTTTAAAGAAGTTTGGGTGAAAATATATGGAAAAATATAACACAATTTTTAAAGCATATATATTGCTGAGAAAAAGTGAATAAAGAAATTTTATTAACACTTTGGAAGTGGGAAACGTAAAACTACGATTCTCGCAAATCACCCAAAATCAAAATTTTAATTCAAGAATTTGACTTACGTACAAGTTTAGATAAGCTGGGTTCACTTTTTCTTTTATGGTTGATACGCTGTCTAGAGCAAGCACAGTTACGGTTTTTTTTAGCTTGTATCAAATTCGTATCCCGCACACAATGTTTTAAAAAGAGACACATGCCAAGTATGATTAATAAATAATTTGTGTCATACATAATATTACTTAGGATGTAGCATTTTATTATGGACAATGTTGTTTAAAATTCCATACTTTCCATTTACACTTTTTGATAGAAAAATATTTTTTAATCGAAAGTAAATAGAAATGACTTAAAATGTATTAATAGTTAATACAGAAGCATTTCGAAATAGGTAGGGAAATAAAATTTATTTTAAAGTGTTAATCCGTTGCAGTAAAAAATTGTGATAAACTTCATCCCTCTTTATTTTACAGTGATTCTTGTCGTCCTTTTATTTTTTAACGAACATGCTGATTAACTTAGATTTGTAAATCTAATTACCTCTTCAACGCAGCTGTCAGTTGAGAAAAAATCGTTTCTTAAGAAATAAAAGGCGTGAAACTAGTTCAACGAAACACACACTATGCAATTAGCGGCAAGAAGTAAAGTGGCAAATTGCAAAAGGAAGAGTGAAAGTCAAGTCCTGGAACAAGGAAAAATACAAGACCTCTCGAAAAATTTTATTCTTGGAATTGAAGTCTTACTGTAACTACTTTATTGCCTTTTCCAGATAGTACTTTCTCTCAATTTCTTGGGAGAGTTTAAATTGAAAAATTCTTTCAGCTAAGAAGAAAGAACCAAATGGGAGTTATGTAAGCTTACACGGCATTAATCAGCGAAGAGAAAATTTTCAGCTGTCAAAGAGTTATCGTGTTAATAACATTATAAAGATATAGAATTCAAGTGTTAAAAATGAAAGAAATATATATATATATTTAAATGCTCCTTATGGTGGTATTGTTTTTTTTTGTATGCGCGGAAACATTTTACAGTAGGAAGGTGATTTTTAACATATGGGGTTTTGCTCTACTACACGAAGAAGTTCTGTTGTACTTGATTTAGTGATTCGTATTTTCTCGTTTTTGATAATAAAATTTTTACGATACTAAAAATCAACCTTTATTCAAACTAATCAACTATTACCTTCTTAAATCAAATTGTCAAATTGTATATCTGAAGTATTCTTACGATTGTCTTTGTTTTGTTGTCGAATGTTTTTGTTAATTTTTTCTGTTGATAATTTTTTTAAAGGTCATATTAATATGAAAGTTAAATTTAATTACAATTGCGTTGAATTAACCACGTTTTTAAGTCATTAATGAAAAGATTTCGTTGCACTTGCTTGAAAATTTAGAAACATTATATGTTTGGATATTAAAAGTAGTTTTAGTTTAAAGTTACATACATTTTTTATGTTTTACTTCAAATCTTCTTGAAAACAATAATTCAAGCAAGGAATGGAAAATGATAACTTACTTTGAAAAGAAGAAAGAGGAACACAATTGAGCAATATATATTTTCCTTACTTACTCTTCTGCGATATGAAATATCCGTTTTCTCAACTAATCCCAACAGGAATAAAACAAATATGCACTTTCCTCATTTTTCTCTTATGAATAGTTTGCTAATAGCGCTATAAATCAGCACATACCGTTTTATTTGCAATATTAACAATCCAACATTGGAAGAGTTTTAAAGAAGTTATACTTACTCCGTCCTTATTTTTTACTTATTCCTGACTAATAGATAATAAGAAAAATATTTAATTAATGAAACACTCACCTCCTAAACATTCTTGGAATCCAAGAATACAATTGTATCAAATTCTAAAACTAAGACTAATTGTTCAGCCTTGGATCAAAGATAAAAAGTAAAATATGCTTACCTCCGTAATTCGGTCTGACCCGCTTGTCATAGCCCTGGTCAAAGAATGCGTTGAGAATTTTGGTGATGTTGACTCTGTCATCCCTAAAAATAAGAATTTATTTCAGAAAAAATCTTTGCTAAACATAAACATAAATTTAGAAAAGAATTTTTATAAAATGAATAAGAATTTTTCATTTTAACTCATGTATTCGTGTTTCGAGATTCAAGAATTATCTATTCATGCAGATATCTTAGTTTAATAGCACAAAAATCCATACTTATCTTTTGAAGTCCTGTTTTTATCATCTGACTAAACATATAAAGATTGAATGAACTTACCACTGACCCATGAAAGGGATTTTTAGGCTAATGCAAGTTTTTACAATTATATGAAATGCTAATATTTTATAAAACTTTTATTCTTTGCATTATTTCATACTCAAATACTTGTCTCAAAAATTGTCTAATTTATCTACCATTTATTTTGAATTATAAGTTTTTGAACTTAACATTATAGATTCGATTGCAGATGACTTTTAAAATTTCAGAACCTACAAAATTATTTTTAAAGCTTATGGTAACAAATTTCAATATATTTTATATTTAACCATTTAAATAATTGGAATACATAAAAATTTATTTGTTTCGTTATATATGATGCAAAAGAGTTTCACAAAACTAATACTATAAAATTTGATATTTTAACATGTTTGAATCGATGTAACGTACAGATCACATAAATGTTTATTGTAGAAAAAAATTCAGAGAAAATGCTGTGTATTTTTGATGTTAAACCTTGAAATCTGTCAACTGCTTGAACATTAATAAAAGTCCAGAATTGTCCGAAACTTAAGCATTAAGATATCATTTACGATCATGCTTAAATACTTAGAACTTTGAAGAAAAACTAGCAGACATTAAAAAAAACACTCATTTTTTTAAAAGTATTTTTTGGATTGGAACATTTATGGGAAATATTTTTCAATCAGTATTTTATATAAAATAATAAATAAGTAAAATAATAAATGGTGCTATTAATAGGGAATTGTTTTTTATTGTATTTCTTAGTTTTTGCTGTAATACTAGCTATAACAATTAAATGACCAGTATAAAAATGTCTTTAATAATTACAACGTAAATATACGCTTCGTATTTATAGAATCATTATCAAATCAAAATTTTAATAATCAGGATCTATTATAGACTTCATATTTTTGTACATTAACTTGAATTGCTCATAATTTTAACCATGAATTGTAAAATCATATTTTATAACGCATAAATATATTTTTACCATCTAATAGTATTCTAATATTATCTCTGCAATACAAAATAGATTTTCTTGTCTTCCTGCTTAATATCTTATTACCTATACTGGGTTAAAGATAGCGAAGCAAGAATAGTGTGCATTCGATCTTTATAGATTTAAAAAAATCTTGGTTTTCGCATCCCAATTGTTTTGAGCCGGCACAATTTCTGCACATGTGGGTAGTCAATCGCATTGCAAGCATTAATTTGCGGTTATATAAAACGATTAATAAAAACTCTAAGAATTATACTTCGAAATTTATGCATATGTAAGCATAGGTGTTAGCAGTCAAGAAAGTGGAGGTATCTTTATGAATGTGTGAGCATAGTTGTTAGCAGTCAGTGTCTGAAGCGGGAGTATCTTTATGAAGATTTCGACACACGTAGTTTTAATGAAATATTTGATTGAATCTTTGAGATTAGGCTTTGCTTACTTAGATGCATGACGCAGATTCTCTATTGTTCAACTAGAAGTGAAATACGGTTTGAATTATTTACCCTATTCATTTAAACTTACTGCGACGTCTGTAACAGACGAGGCACATACGTAACATTTCACAGCGAAGAATTCATTGATTTATATTTGATGATTCGAGCCGAGGAAAAATCTTTAGGGACTATTCCGAAATTCCAGTCTTTTATCAAACTTCCTTCTACACATTTGCATGCTTTCCAAGTTAAACTTTTTAGAGTTGAATCACCCAATTTTAATATAAAAAGGAAAGGAATTAAATATTTATTGGTTGTATATCAAGTGCCATCAAATACGTTTTTGTAATGTGAGAGTAAAAATGTTTCCTTTGGAAAAAATTTTGGTTTAATTGAAATTTACTGCTATCTCAATGATTCTTTGCCATTTCTGAAATAAACTAATCACGAGGTTAAGTTTTCATATAAAATATAGTAGGAAGGAAAAGGAATTTAGAATAAAAATGTAATCTTAGCCGTATTTTGATTTTTATAACATTCGAATCTTTGGAAATACGAATGATAGGAAATGAAGGATGGAAAAAGAGTTTCAAGACAAAGTTTTACATCACAGGAAACATATTAAACAATTAAAAATGATAAAACAAACAACAATTTTAGATTCGTTTAGATCAACAGTGGAATGATATATTTTATTAATACAAACTTTTTAATGATTTTTTAACCCTTTCAAGAATAGCAGGAAGTGAATTAAAATCAATGAAGTAACAAAACATTCATGAAAGGTTTAATTACTAGAAAAGAATGTAGTTTTGGATTCAGTGCATATAATCTTAAATTTCACTATAAGTTAAGTCAAGACTTTAAGATTTTGGTTTGAGAGATTTTGTTGAAAAAAACCCCTCTGCGTTATAGAGCAACAACAACCGAAGGTAGTTTAAAAATGTGAACAATAACTATATTGTGGAATAATAATTTCTAATAATGTGAAATGAAAATGTTAATATTTAGAACAGGATAGTGGAAAAGTAAATTAATCGCATCCTTTAGCCATCTACCTTCAACTGATTAAAATTCAAAGTACTGAAATTCTAAATAAGTAATCTGACAGCACTGAGAATGTTGATAAAATAATTTCAAATGTATTAAAATTATTTCATTTTAAATGTGCTTTGAGCAGTAACATGTTACTTTGCCGTTTTGATTTAATGCTATTTTTTATAGAGAGCGTAGAAGGCACAATAACGTTTTGAATAATAAAGAATAAATTATGTATGTTACCGGCAATGTATGAAATGCCGGCATTCTATAGAATACTTAGGCATTTTATAGAATGCCGGGCGTTTTTAAGCAAAGTATGAAATATGAGAATTATTATGTACTTTCCCTAAGCATTGTATATAATACAATGACAAATGCTATTTAGGCAAAGTATGAAAAAAGGTCATGATAGGCAAAGTATGAAGAAAGGTCATTATTTAAAAGACGTGCATTCCTCAAAAATACAAATGCTATTTTGGAAAAAATAATGGAAAAGTGCCATTAAAAAACTTTTATTCAAAATACGTAAAGAAAAATGAAAGTTGAACAAAACAAAATTTATTCTTTTCTTATTAAAGAAAACAAAATGAAATATAAACGTTCTTCTTGCACCAAGAAAAGAAAAAGTTTTATTTTGAATTGCACTCAATTTTATTTCTTATGACATCGAATCAGCGATGTATTTCATACTTTGCCGGTTTGTCATTTGACATTCTGTAGAATACCTAGGAAAGGTGTGAAATGTTAATCGTTTCATACATTGCCGGCCAGTTTTCGGCATTTTATAAAACCCCTAGGTATTCTCGAATTTCATCGATTGCCAGTAACATATAAAAACCCTTTAAAAATATTTTTTATGAAGAGGGTTTCAGCATTTTCGCAAAATATTGGGAATTAAAATATAAAATCTATGGAAACTCTATTTTTGTAGCAAATACTTTCGATCAGTAAAAAAAAAAATAGTCAGAGGCAAATGAACGAAATTAATGCAATATGAACGGCCTTCAGAACAGGTTTTCAATACAAATATTTTAGCAGAGTTTCTTATATGATGATGTATCAACATCAGCAAGATTCGGCATTAAATTCGGATTAACAATCAATTGAAAAAGATTGTCTTTATTCAAATAGGCTAGTCCTTTTTTCACAAAAATATTTTCCATTTGAATTCATATCTGTGATTTTTGTTTCCTGAAGAGAAACAAACTATATTTGAAAAATTATATGATACTTTAGAACCTAGCACTTTGTTATGAAACTTCAATTGATAAGTTTAAAATCATAAGAATAATTTTTTTCATTTATCAACGTTACTCATTGAAAAGTTTGTAAAAATATCAGATGTCAGTTTCTATAAACAGCATCAAATCAATAATAATTAAACGCTGGTTTTGAGTTACTTATATAAAATTTTGTTCTTAAATCTAAATTTTATTTTAGAAATTAAGTGGTTGATAGTCGCTTTAACTTTTCGCAAATTAAAGAAATAAAAACAAGTTTATAAGTAAAAGCGAATGTCTGTTTTTTAAATGACGTAATTGATACATAACTGCAAAAGTACTTGTGATGAAAAATGAAATTCTATTAAGTAAGTACTAGACATTGCACAAATAATTTCCTGTCTGAGGAAACAGGAAATGTTGAACTAAGGAAATTAATTCGGGAATTCATGAGTTTTAAAACACCAAAACTAATCGGAAGCACAATTATTTTGTTCATGAGCTATTAATGATAATTTTATTAGGATGATAATCAGTTTTGTGTTATAATACATTTAAATATATTTCACATATGATACTTAAATTGAATGAAATTATTAATGCCGTTTTATGTCTCCTTTTCTAATTACCAATTATAACTTCAATAATCCAAGTAAAATTTAATTGAACTTGAAAGTCATAAAATAGCAGTTTAGGGATTGGATTGTTGTTCTTCTTTTACTCTACAAATTCAAAATTAGTCTAATGTATAACTGCAAGTATTCGCAGAATTAACATTAACTCATTAAAAGTAACCTGAATGATTAGATCAGGTTAGAAAAGGTTGCATTGAAAGAAATTATCTTTCTCATTCATAAAAGTCATATTAAGTAACTTAATTTATTAGTGCATCATGAGATAATTGCAAAATTGTACAAGAACATTATGAAATGGTCAATTGAGAATGAAGCTCTAATCTGATTTATTTCTAGACAAGCAAATGTCTTGGTGGACTAAGATGCTGAAACCGGTCTCTATATAAATCCAGAAGAAACTTGTGTTATATAAATCTATCTAAGTTTTGGAGTAGCGCTGTGAATTAAAAAAATTGTTTAGCACCTTCATTGCTAAGGTCTAAAAGTTTACCACTTTACATAGCAGAAATGTTAGTGTCATTCATATAGGAATGACGTGGCATTCAATAAGTTAATTGGAGTCAAGCTAGTTCAGTAAGAGTTTATTCGTTTATCCTTCGAATGTATTAATCATTAAAAAGGCCTTCTTCTTTTTATTATATTCAAGGTTTTAAACGGCTTTATTTAAGTGTTCCATGAGACAGAAAGAAAAATTTCAAATTTTCTAATTATTTTTTGGTAATTTCTATTAAAACTTTAATCACCCAACTTTTCGCACTTTCTATCGAAAAGCCAATGCCTTGAAAAAATATCCTTAATAATTTTACTACGATAGTATTTTCAGAAATCCTCTGTAAGATTATCATTTATTTTTAACACATATATTATCAGTTTTGTTTATTAATGAAATTTATGAAAAATACTCTGGAAATGTTATTTCTATCGAGATTTTTCATAAGTAATTTGCATTTCTGTGTGGCGAATTCGCTACATATTTAAGCTCTCAAGCATGGATTTTATCTTAACACCATCATAAATATTCCGGATATAATATTACAAAATCAGCATTCATAGCGATCCTGCATTATTATCTCAAAGAATCAGGCGTATGTAAACAAAAAGGAGCCGAATGTCACAGATAAATTTCGGACGTATTGTGAAAAATTGAGATCAATGTGCATCGGTCACTTATAAATTTTGAAATACTGCAAATGACACATCAACGACTGGTAAACAGGGGCGATAATGTGTGGCCAATAGCATGGTCACAAATTCCAGACAAATCGTAGTTCTTGGGATTCACAGCATTTACCAAAAGTACTGTGCATAAGTAACAGCATCCGGGACAAACAATTCCCGAATATGCGAAAGACGATACTATCCCAGAAGAATCGTCAGTATGTGAAGCCTTTGACTACCACCAATTTATTCCAAATCAGGAAACAATTGATATTACTAGTTGATGTTCGACAAGGTCCATCTATTTCCGAGTGCACCTTGTGCCGGAATCTACATCGCATGGAATTAATCAGTCGTTCGGCGATGTCCTCGGATAACAGCAGCCCGAAAACAGAGCAAGTTCCAGTGGGCTAAGGCACATCGACATTGGACTGTGGGTGACTGATGACGTGTAGTATTATCAGACAAATCACCTTCTACATGTATTCCAATGGCGCATATTCTGGTATCTTTAGGATGTCCTGAGAGACATATGATCTGGACTGTATTCAGAGATCAGTGCAGCTTGGGGATGGTAATTTATTGTTTTGGATGCATATTTCGGAGACTAGCTTTGGGCCACTGGTGAAATTCAACACTCAGATAAAAAAAGTTGGCTATTACCCCATCCTGGGTGACAATATTGTGTCTTTTGTGAATTTTCTGAGTGAAGCAGGCCTTTTCACAAAACCTGCCTTCCAAGACGGCAAATGTAAACATTGCGCCAGAGGTGTTCAGGACCGGTCTACAGAATATAAATTTGGAGTCCCACAACTCACTTTGTCAGCAAAATCATTTTTGGTGTTTTAGAATGCGCTTTCCAGAAGAGTGTTTGTTGCAAGTCCGCCGTGAATAGTGGAATGAACGTCCAGATTGATGAACGAGTAGATGGAAACCATTGAATATATTATTCGGCCCCCATGTTAACATGGTGGTCTATGGTGATTTAACAGAGTGTTATTTCTATAAAATCTGTTTTCTTTGCTTTATTCCCGAAGATTTTTTCTTTTTAATAGAGAAAATCTTGAACTTCTTTAGAATTTGTTTGTGAAAGACGAATTATTGTGTTATACGTTCGAAATCATTGTCTTATATGCAATAATTTCGGAATAATTTTAAAAAATAGAATATTGTCTTAACAAATTTTCAGATGTTATCAAAAAATCATAAAATTGCAAATGCTATTCTCTAAACTAAAACTAAGGAACTAAGAAGTATAAACGATTTTGAATGCTGATAAAACTTCAGATAATAAATATGAAAATTTTTTAGAAAGCACAACTATTTTTATTGTAACTTATAATTTCTTATTTTTATACATAAATTCAAAGAAATTTTATTTTTCCACATTTTAGTTTTCATATGAATTTTTATTTTTATAAAAGAATCAGTACAGAAATGAAAAGACCTTGTTTGAGGACGACAAAATAAGAAATCATTCCTATTAGAATACATATAAAGAGAAATTCTTTCAAATATATAAATAACACAATTTTAGCACCAATGCTGATATTATTATATGATGATAAGTAGTTTTAATCAATTAATTCAGCTGTTACTATAGCCCATTTAATAGTAAGCTTGCGTCCATCAGGTATTCGCAATTAAATATGTACGATGAATATTGAATAGAGCTCATAACTGAATAGCAGTTTTGTGGTTTTAAGGAACTTCCTGTAACCTTAAAATAATATTTTCTCAAAAATGTAAATTCTCTTCCTCAAAAAAGAGTGATACAAACTATACAACAAAAGAGAGCACAGATAATGAAATATTTTAACATAATTCATAGATAGACTTGCTTCACCTTATCCGAAACACAGAACCTTCACATTTCTCTTGTTAAATCTTACTTGTTACATTCCATCTCTTTTTAGTTGTTTAGTTGACATTCTCATATTCAGTATCTGATGGCTATTCTTAAAATAGCCATCAGATCTACTTCTCTCTTTGATACTTATTTATCTCAGATTTATTTAATTATTACCGTATAAACAAAAACAATAGTTTGAGGTTATCTTTACTAAAACTGATGGTTTAATTTGTCGGCAGAATAATAAACGCTAGTTTGAAAATAGATTTATTTATATGCACAAACTATGAACTTTTAAAGAAATATACATGCGTAATTATAACACCATTTTATAGACTATTATGAATCGACTTAAAAAAGTAATTATCAATATATTTAGAACAAAAATGTTAGAAAACACTGTTAGTAGTAGCCATGCGGAGAAAATGATCAACTGAAAGCGTTTCATTACCCTAGTTTTCTGAGACTTTGTCGTAACAAATGCCAAACAAGTTCGAGTTCTACACATTGTGAACATTGCCATCTGCTGTATGCGGTTTAGAGTATTAAAATATTTACTGCGTGAATTAAATAAGAGAATATTTCCTTCGCGTTTCAGACTCAAAGTGAGAATAAATAACTGTCGAAGAAGTAAAACATTTCAAAGGCCAAGTATTCTACTTCACATTTAAACACTTTTTCGTGCCGTTTCATACACAAAGTTGAATTCATCATTGAGAAAATGTTTACGGACATGAATGCGGATTGGAACAATCTGGAAATTTTTAAAAGACATTATTTTGTTTCAAGTAGTATTTAGGTGCGTTTCTTCAACCCTTTAAAGTTCCATTTTTTCTACTAATGGTATACTAAAATAACTTTGGCATTGAGAATAATTTAAGAAAAAAAATTCATTTAGCTTATGGGATGACATTATTTTTTTATTAATTAATTATCAAGTTAAGACATTTCGTTATGGTTTTAGATAAGAAACAGGAACATATAGGTTTTTGTTTCGTCGCCAAATTTGCGATGAACTTACGCCAACCTTAAAAAGTGCATTTAAAAATTGGCGAATTTGGTGGGAAGTATACTTCCCACGGCCTTAGAAAGGGTTAAATTGAAGATATAGTTGAAGAACAAAGTTTTATAATATTCGTTTGTTTTCTCTATTCACATACTTATGCATGTGTATGCATTTATACATACATATCTTTGAAATTTATAACACAGAATAAAGAATCGAGTAAAAAATTAAGCCAGAACTCAAGTAACAGAACCCTGAAGAGCATAAGGGATGGTAAAAATATATTAGCGTTTATAAAATATTTTCCAGATAGGAAACTTGTTCTGAGGTTTCTCAGAATATTATTTCCTTGCACATGTTTTTTATTTATGTACCACTTTCAACATCTCTTAATGCTGAATTGAATTTAATAACAGAATTATAAAATTTTAATCATAAAAAGAATTTTGATGAAAATAGTAATGATATTGGACTCGTAATGTCTGGTAGCACTTGATGTACAGTGAAAATTGTCTAAAAATATTCGTGATTATTTTAATTTCTAAGTTTATAAGTTTGCAGTTTCTAAGCAAAAAAGAAAGACTACGACTGACTCAAATCTTATTTTAGGCTTGCTTTCTTCATTAATTAGTTAACGAATAAATTCATACATAAATTTTGCTACGTAAAAATAAAAGAATTCTTTAGTTCAATCATTTTAATACTTAAAAGTGAATTATCTTTAACTAAAACGATTATATTTACTAAAAATTTTTAGATTTTCTTGTGTAACGTAAGTTTATGATGCTGCACTTATCATTCACTAGGAAAATAAATAAATATAATTAGGTTCAGCTGACACGTAAACTATCTGAATCTAACTCGAAATTTAAGGTGAATGCTGATGATATTTCTGCTTAACCAAAGTAACAAGATATTAACAAATTTTTCGATGAATTGAAATTCAGCATGACATACTTTCAAAATTATATTAAATTATTATGAAATGCCCACCTAACTGGATAAATGTCTCTTTTGAAGTATTTTTATAATTTTCTTCTAAATCAAAAAAGAAGCGCACAGACTATTTCCCCGCAGTTTTGCCCTAATTTTAGTGAGGTTTGTTCTTAGCTTAAATGATTTACGAAGAAAAGCAACGTTTTGTTTGATACAAGTGTAAGATGCTGGATTCTAGTCTACTACTGTAGGCTATGCTTCTTTTATTATGCGGAGTGTGTCAGAGATCTGATTTTGTGTTTCTCGTTATTAATTATCCGTCATAGAAATTTCCAGAAAAAATCGCTATAACGCTTCAGGATTTTATTAGTAGGCAGGTTCTTCAGTTTTATCTTTCTATTATTCAAACTGATGATGATTAGTGTTAATTTAAAAATGCAAGACTGAATCTATGGTTATGTATGTCGGAGAAAGTCGGGTAAGATGGCGACCTTAAGCTTTGGGGATTTTCCTGACCTCAATATTCGTTGCTGGGTGATTATTTATTCTCCAAAATCTTCTTCAACTCTTTATTCAAAAGAGATATTTTTTAAACATTTCTATGTTCAAATTTGATACCCAGAAATTTCATTTCAGAAAAACAAATCATTCTCGTCATCTTACCCGCACAGTCGGGTAAGATGACGAACGGTGTAAGGTAAGATGATGAATACCTACCTAATTTGCATAAACCTGAAAGTGAATCGATGCTGCTGCAAACGCTTAATCAAAAAAATCGGACCCTGATATTTTATATTAATTATATATTAATCTATTTATTAATATCAATTAATATATTATGGAGGTCCAAACCTTAAGAAATGAAATCAATTACAAAAATCGCATCGCCATGGGATTGGATTTTGTCTTAGCTAGTACAGGTGGAATAGGGCCAGATATTGCCCATAAATTCGTAATCTTAGACTCTTCGTCGTCTAACCCGACTTTCTCCTATATATATATATATTAGTGCTTAAATTATTTATAGCTTTTGAAACGGAAAAGGTACCAATGAATACTTATGAGTAAGTTTATTGAAAGTATACTAAATATAAGTACTTATGAATAATTTTGTTTTAGTATTCTTACTATAAACTGAACCAGGAAAAAAAAAGTGTTTACAAAATGCAGTGTTCAAAATATATAACTTACGATACAGTTATTTAAAAATTAAAGTGTAAGCTTAAATATAAAATTAAAAAGAATAAAAAATAATAGTTTACGACACATTTTGGGATGAGAAAATATATCATTTATGCAATAAGCCATTGAAGTATAAAAGAATTATAACCAAGAAAACTGAATAACATTGAAAAGTTAGAAAGTTATTTTTGAAATATTTTGACAAAAAGAAAGGAAGTTTCAGATGCTTATAAATGCTTTGAATTTTAAAATGAAGGTGTAAGACTGTTTTCCCGTGTTGAGGGGCAGGAGTTTCTCTTTCCAGCAAAAAACCCTCCCAACAACAGTAAGAAAATAAACAAAAAAGAAGAGTTTGCTTTGGTCAAAAACGTCTCATAAAAGCTTTTTACTTATTGGATTTTCTGCGTGTGTATGACAAGTAGGAATAATGATGCTATATATAAAGGCGTTTTAAAACATTATCCTTTCAGCAAATACTTTCAGAAATTCTGCGGTAGATTGAAAAATGGTAGGGAATATACATTTTTTGTAGTTTCATAAAGTAAATGCACCTAAAAGAAAGGAAGTAGTTATTTCCAGTTAATGTTATTATTTCCACATCAATATTGTTAAAGCTCTTTTCCTTCAAGAAAAATCTCAATTTTAAGGTACTTTTTGTTTAATGCGTGCAACCAACCATTGTCTTACCCCTCAATAGTGAACCTATTAAAAGGCACTTCAGTATAATCTAGTGATGTTCATTGCTTTCAGTGTCTACCTGGTTATCAATATTTAAGAATAAGATTAATATTTATTAATTTAATTTTTGAAGCAGTGTTTTCAGTATTTATCGCATAGTGAAAATTTCTACTATTCCACATTTTCCAACTATAATACATATTAAATATTTCTGGATAAATAATTTTCGTTAATAATCTGAAAGATTAATTTCCCGATAAATTCAGCAAAATCAAATAGAATTATTTTTCATAGAATTTCTTCGAATTATTTTTTTTTCATGTTTCATTGTGATGGAAATATTAAGTAGAAAATACTATTTATCTTCAGAAAAGTCTAAGGCAAAAGACTTCAGTAGATTGAGTGATAAATTCAATTCAATTAATGTCGATGAATTCAGCAATTATATTCATTTTTGTTTGAATAGAATTGAAATTAAAGTTTCAATTATAATTATTTTACTATATTAAATTTAGTAGTAACAATTACTATATTTCAAGAAAATTAATAAATATAATACTTTGAAATTAGAAAAGACAACACTAAATTCTCTTCAAATATTGTATATATAGCAAAACAGTACGAATTATTTTCGAAAGAAAGAAGAATTCAACTAAATTCTCATACTGAATTCAGTTGAAATTGACATCTAGTCGACATTTAGTATATTTTCAACAAATTTAATAAATATTTTACTTTGAAATCAGAAAAGACAACACTGAAGTCTTTTTTCTAAAACTGTACGTAGCGAACGGGTGCGAATAATTATTGTAAAAAAAAATTAGTAATTCAACTAAATTCATTTACCGTATTCCAACAGGAAGCATAGGTTTTCTGGAAGTGCAACGGTTATAAATTTGCTGAAGACCCCTCAGCACCTGCTTTCAGTGTTCTAACTCCTGATTACCAGAACTTTCTATTGACGAAAGGTATTTAATTGGCGCTGCGAGATAAAGTTCAGTCATTGTGTGCACCAAACAAGTCAACTCATAAGGTAATGAGGACCGATCCTCCTTGTTAAGATGCAAATAGACTGTTTAAACAGCAGTTCAGTGTGTCCTTTAAGATACGAAAATTCATTAGTCTAGAGGTGATATTCATTAGTTTGGTAGGTAACCGCACTGTAACAGAGGTTGAGGTTGTATTAATAGACGGTTGCGAATTTTGCGACAGATATTTCTTTTCGGACCTGATTGGAAAGGGCGAGTGCTGAGAATTAAGCTACGAGGTTAATCGATTTGCTCACTCGGAATCACTTGAGGTAATTAGCTGTCTTCCAGCGAAATATCAAGCTTGCAAATTTCCCTCATTTAGGCTGAATAATTAGAAAAAAGTTATTTTATTCGCATGAATCGCATCTATGGGAAAAATTATTTTGTGTTTGGGTTTTCAGAGGTTTTTAAAACATGATTTATAAAAGCGCCTGAATAAATGAAATTATAAATTGTTACGAAATCATTTATATAACAGAAAAACTTTTTAGTATCTATGAAGAACAATCAGTTTGAACAAGCAGGCGTTTGGAAACCATCGACAAGATGTGGCCTTCCTTTGGAAGATGCCGGTTGAAAATACCTTAAATTCATAATATTACTATAAAATCGAATTTTTATGATTTCTAATTTATTAAAATTTTTCATTCAGCGTATAAGTATATCTTTGAAAAATAAATAGATTAAACTATCAACTGCTAGACTTTGACTATATTTTTCATTTTACAAATTACTAAGTTTAGAAAGATGCAGTATTAACACTTCCGCGGACGTGAATGCTATTCGTTTCTATTCGTATTCGTTTTCATATTGATACAAAAGAACATGAAAGTTATAACATTCAAATTTATAAGCCACATTATTGATTCTATATAACCTTAATTTCTTGAAATTATTATGCATTTTTTTATTAATGGCCACTGGTTCATGGAGCATATTCATTTTGTTTTGTCTTTTCTTTCTACAATTCTCAAATGTGTTAAAAGGGTTTTAGCAAATATTTATGAATATAATTATTAATCTAATAATTCTTAATATTGGTCTATTCTTATTTAATATGAACAAAATTCGTATTTCTGTCACATAAACTCAACATATCTATGCTCATAAAAATTTAATCAACGTAATGAAGTATTACTATTATGTAGCTAACATACAACTTTTGCTTTCAAACAAAAGCCATATACGTTAAGTGTTAACATAAAATCAATTTATTAAATTTTTTTAAGTTTCTTGTTTCACAAATTAAAAAGAAATAAAGAACTATGGGCACTATTATTTTAAATCATTGCGAAAAGATATTTATCTTAGATTACACTTCTGCTTTTTTATTCAAATTAAGTAATACACTCTTTACCTATTAAATAACGTTATATTATGTTGAAACACTGATTTTTTTTCTGAAGACCACTTTTTATTTATTTTACTCACCTTCTCTAATTCTTTATTGTCCTTTCCTAAAGAAGTGTTACTTTAACATTAAATCAAGCACTTTCGCCATTGTTAATTACTTCTAGTCTTTTCTTTAATTTCGCCAGTTACTCAAGCGGTCTTTATGTTTTTTAGGAGCTCTTCATTAATGAAAAGCAAATTTCGCTCTTTTAAATAACCATGCTAATTACTTAAAGGCGTACTTAGGGGAAATTTTCATAAATACAATTTCTAAAATCAAAGAACAGATGATTCTTCTTATTAGGATTGACTTTTCGAAAGAGTGAGAAAAGTGCTTTTCGATTAACCTAATAAATTACCTAATTAAAAATCGCAAGCACATGAAGTGCCAAAAGATTTTTAATGAAAAGCGTTGCTTTATGTGCTCAAAGTTATATAAAGTATATTTGGATTCATAATGCAATAGTATTTTTCATAATTTTATATACAGGGTTATTTGATTTTTGAAAAAAAATGTTTTTATTAACTAAATAGCATTATTGTAGAAATAATTCGAAATTTTCTAGAAAAAGTACCTAAATATCAAGATTTTATGTAAGTCTGGTAAAAAGAGAGTGTGTGACATTGAACTTTATCTCGTAATTAATTTTCTGGCATCCTTTTAGATCTTTTAAAATTATTCAATCGTTATTGCACTTCAAGCTAAGAATGTTAACATTTTTTGAATGAAAACAGATTATAACAGAATATAAAGTTAAACAATGAATATAATTTAATTAATGTTCTAGCGATTTCAGCTGAATTTCAATTGAATAGCTGATAAGAAGAAATAAACTCATTTCTTTTAGTTCAACCTGCTTAACTATTCACAACACTCAAAAGTATGATGCAAATCACTGTAAAATGAATAGAAATAATAAACTTATTCTTCATAGTTTAGTATGTATAACTTAGTGTTAAAGATTTCTAAACAGCAGAGAGAGTATAATATAAAAAAATCGAAGTTCATAAAAAATATTTAGTAGTAAACTCTATCTAGTTCTAAAAATAAGCATTATGAAAAAGTTAGAAAGTTTCATCTACAAAACTATAATAAAAATGGAACTGAAATTTTTACTTAATCAGTTGTTTTAAATAAATGATTACTTTATTCGTATTCTACAGGTATATACTATGAAATGACCAAATCTACGATAGCAAAATTGTGTTACACGCAATAGAATGCAATCATCATTTCCATTACTAGACTAGAATATTTTCGGAAACGGAGAAGACAATAATAATCGAAGGTTGATTGCTTCAATATCAGTGCCATTGCAGGTTATCCTTTCTTAGATTTTTATTCTCTCAGATAATATGTTTCTTCCCTGTATACTATCACAATGGGACTTTTGAGAGTGAGTTTATGTACGGAAATCAAGGTAATTGCGGAGACAGCCATTTCTACCCACAAATAAGATTATTTTATGTGAAGAAATAGATTTAGTAAATCGAAATCTCTCAGGCTTGCTCTATTTTCTTGGGTCACGAGATAATAAGATTTCATTGTTTAACTCTTTTGCAATGTCAGTTACTTAAACTTACTTATAAAAATAAGTTACGATTTCATGTGAGAAAATTATTCTTTTATCTGTAAATATGAAGAAAATAAAAGGTGCGAAATATAAAAATGCCTATACATTTCGAACTATTAAACTTAACTCAATGACATTATTTAGTATTAAGCATTAATCGTTAATAATGTTTAAAGAAGACGTTAAAATGGTTTAAAAATTCATACAACTTTCATTTAAACAAAATAAGAGAGCTCTGGATAAAAAGATTGGATAAAAAGATTGGTATTTTAAGAAAGAAAAAAGAGCACGCATCATCGACAAAATGTAATATTTAGAATATTAGTTCCACAGAATATAGCTGTAGCGTGTGTCAACTTTAAGATAAAAATTAAAATTATATTAATTATTTTATTTACAGTGTCAAGCGAACTGTTTCCGTATTGTAACAATTAATTTAAACAAGTCGATGTGTCTAACTATCTTTTTAATGTGATTTCAGTTTTCTTTGATTTAATAAAAATAATAAAAATGCATTACAATTAGAAAACTAACACAAGGCAACTCAATTCATCACAGAAGCTTTCATAATTAAGTTGATTAACAAAAAAAATAATTTTAAGTAAAATTATGTTCTATGAAATAAAAATAATAGTTAGCATGGAAAACAAGGCCCGTTCCTGTTAATACTTATACGGTTAATATACACATCTCATTGCACTCTTAAACTTATATTCTGAAGTTGATATAAACCAAAGTCAGTTTTAAATTAGAATTCACAAAATATATGAGAAAGTGTGTCTTAATTTGAACTCGCTTTTAATTGCACTGGGGCGATGTTTCCCAATCTATGCACTCAGAGCTTCTGTAAGGGAATTTCCCTTTTCATAGGAACATATTTTACCTAAGAAGGCTTTGACGGCATAAACTCGTAAAATACACACACACGAAAAGCATTACGGAACCATCAGACCCAGAGACAGCACTGGAGAATTTCGTGTCGTATAAACTAGAGCGAGACTATTTGAGAGATAATCCTTAGATTACTGTAGTGTACATAATTTCAGTGTGAGCCCGACATCATATAATCTGGTGGCGTCTTTGAATGTCGTAGATCAAAGGAAAGGCAATATAGTAACTTTTCTCATATCATATATTAGGTTTGAAAGACCCCTAACAAATAAATATTTGCTGAGATGAAAATAAAAATTGCAAATCAAGCTCTATGTAATAAAATCCATTCTTGGTGTATTTTTGAAGAAAATTTCACACAATTCATGATTTGCTTCTATTTATAAACTTAAGCATGGATTGAGTATTTTTAATAACTTTCAGAGACAAAAGCTTTGTCGGAATGTATGCGTATTTTATCTAAATTTTGATTTTGATGAAAAGTTAATGAAATAGTTCGAATATTTCATTGCTTAGGACAGCCACAATTTAAGACGAAAAACGTCTCTATCTTTTCAGAAAGATTTCATGAAGCACGTTTTGTACAAGAACAGGTGATCTTGAGATCTTTGAATGATTAAGTTTTGTATTGTTTGCTGGAGCAGAAGTGTTGATAAACAGAAAGAATGACCTATTCGCTTTACATGCAAAAGCCACAGAAGGATTTGAAAACAAAAGTACAAAATATAACATATTTTATTCTATCTATTTATGCATACCTTTATCAGAAGGCAATGAAAAATAATTAAGGGTTTATCCATAAAATGATTAAGAAAGGCAGAAGTGATTAACAGAAATTTAAAACCTTTTCTAATAAAGAATATACTGGACTTCAAGGAATTTCTTTTCCTATGTGCACAAAATATTCACCATCCTATCCTGTAAACACATATGTTCGTATATAAATATGTATATGAATTTATCAGTTCCGTATCTGGTTATCTGAACCTCTTGAATTCGTTATCTGAAGTACGTATGTTAACGCTGTCGGCGTTGGTGAAAGTTACCATAGGTTATGTAACTAAATTTGTAGAAAAATTCTAAAGGATTTTTATTCTCATAAAACGAAATTTTTCCCTGATATTTGAAAAAAAAATTGAAATTCGTACTCCAAGTATCGTTTAATCATATAGTTTGTGGTCGACGAGTTAAAGAAACTCATAATACGTCGCTTATTAAGAAAATTTTTATCATAACAACGAGTCTCTTGTAAGCTATAAAGCTTTATATTACTCTCATAATTCTATTTCATTGTCTCATTGTTTAAATTTGGTTAAAATTGAATTCCTCTTCTATTATATATAAGCAATAAAAGTTTTGTATTAAAGACTGGATAAAAAGTTCTATCTTCCTGGTAAGTTTGATTATTTCTGTTCACATCCATGAATGCTATAAGAGTTACCTTTTGCAGTTAAAATATTTTTCATCAGATTTGTAAATTCTTTAACTAGATATTTAAGATCTAGCAATCGGAAGGTAACTATAAAATCAAAAATAAGGATGGAGGATACTAAAGTAAAAAAAGGACCAGTTTCGACGCAAATAGAAAGTTCGTTCTACTTGTTTCCACGGCAACAGAAGCTTTCCGCTTGCATTAGTTGAAAAAATTGACAAATATTACTCTTGACAGATGGCAGGGAGTTCTAAACGAAAATATTCCACAATTTGTGAGAGCGTTACGATTTTAAGTAGCGTTAAGCGGAAGCTGAGCTCCTCTTATCCAAACTCTAACACAGTTTTAGGAAATATATATCGGAGATTACTAAAGAGTAGATTTTTCTGGACAGAATTGTTAATGACTTGCACAAGTCATCATAAATGCAAGATATGCCCATTAAAGACAAATTTTGCGTGTGAATTTCAACAAATCTTTTTTAAGACTGAATTAATTAAGAAAATAATTTTTGTTCTAATCTGTGAACTGTCTCTTAAAATTTCAAAACAGAGAATATCCATAAATCTTTAACTTTTGGGACAGTGAAAAATTTCCTTTTTATATATGTCGTCAGAAAAACATTTTATTAATTCATGCTTTCAGCTTAAGAGGACAGCATAAAACTTTAAAAAAATAACATAAAAACTTAAAATAGCTTCCACTTAATTCTGAAAAAATTAACGCAAATGTGCGTGTACGAAATCAATACTAAGAAAATTGGTCTTGAGTTCTAGTGTTCCCACCATCCCATATTTAATACACCCTAAAAGAAAAATCGATTATTCTCAATACTGTTCAGTACTCAACAACACATTCTATTCTGTTCAACAATTCAGTAGCAACTTATTTTTATACAAAACTGTAGTCCTTAGAATAGAACAAAGGTAAAATATTTGCTTAATTCCGACTCATATTTATCAGCGCCCCAAAAAGCTCATCTAGAAAAAGCGCAAATAAAGTGTAATATTTGATTCTTAAGACAAATATAAATGTTTGCTCCGATATGTAATGAGAATGGCAGAGAAAGTTTCTGAAGAGCTATCTAGATAGGCTTAATAATTAGAGTGGAAATGTTTCATGAGATATTACTTAGTTTAACTTTATTTTTTGCTTACCCACATTTTTATAATGAATACTAACCTTAGAATCAATAATTATAAGTTTCACTTTTCAATATTTTGCAATAAAAGTTTTATAAATTTTCCATTCTGATTTCCTTTTCCATTTAGTCGTTTTGTGTCTTTTGTAGTATTAAGAACAGAAATGAATGAATGTATGTAACTTGTATTGCATTATCATTCATAAATATTTAAAATTTACAGTAATGGAAAAAAGTGGAATTTTCATATTTGAGGGAAGTATTTTAGAGAGTGCTTAATCTCATCAATCGGATTTAAAGAAAATATTCAGAACTCAGTTAAATATTATCTTGCATTATCCTATAATTTTCATGGATATTTTATAAATTTTAGCCCTTTCGAGAGAAATTGGAGAACAGAAACCCAAAATTCAAAAATTCATGAAAGAATGTTTCTGCTGTCTAAGGAAAGTTGAATAATTTAAAACTCCTAAATTTGATTTCAGAATAGCGGATAAAATTGCAAGCAGCTGAATTCAGGCATTTGGTCGCAGAGATATTGAATACAAGATCGTGAATTCGTTGTTAAGCTTTTTAACTGAAAGTGAATGCTGTACAAAATTTCACACAATTGGAAAAAATAAAGGAAGAGGAGTTAAAAAATAAAATAAAAAAATAGAATAAACTTTTAACAAATTAGGATCGAAATACATATATAAACAGTTTCTGAGAGTTATGCTCCTGATCTCAAAGAAAAATAAATATGCAAATTTAAATAATTCATTAATTTAATTATTAAATGTCTTATTAAATTACATTAAAAAATCTGCCTATGTTATCTAGCGTAACCAATTAATTCGAAATATTGGAACTGAGAATTATTTATTTCATAATTACAATTTTTATGAACAAAAATAATTGAATCTATACATTACTATAAAAGTAATAATAGAAATCTCTTAATTTTTTGATGACACCTTTTTATTTAATGCACTTTAAAGTTTTTATTTTATATTTTATAAAAGATAATTTCTATACTTATTCTGATCCATCGTATATTTTATGTTTTAGACTTCTAACAGATTTGCAAAACTGTCAGAATTGGCAGAGGGTTATAGAGATTTGTATATTAAATGAAATAAGTGTACGAATACTTTTATTGAAAAAGTAGCATAATTTTCTGAGAAGAATTTTTTTTGAACAATAAATATCAATTACTTGATATTGCTTTAGTTTTTTTAACTTTCTCTAGCTAAAGAATATTTTTATAGTTTTGTTAAATCTTCAATATGGATGCAATCAAAATATTTGCGTTACTTAAGATTTATAACACACTCTTCATGCCTTCCGGTTTTCCAAATCGTAGAAATTGTCATTTTTTCAAGGAAGTCCATTTCTTCCTGCAGTGGAGAGTTTTCCTACTCCAAGTTTTGCAAATAAAAAAATATTTATTTGCTATGTTTTAGAGAAAAATCATTCTTCTAATAATTCATTAATCAATTTTTTTGTGTTACATTCTGCAGCAATGAAGGAAAACGCAGTTGTGAAAAAGTATCTTCAGTTCATAAAAATAAAAACCTGCTAAAATGATACATAAATTGTAATTTAATTGAATGAAACAGAAAATTTTCCCTTGAAAATATAAAAGTTAGTTTTAAAAAAATGTGGTTAGTTTTTAGCAAATGAATAACACTGAAAATATTTTAGATTTCTAATCAAAAACAAAAACGGCTTGAAAACTAGGCGTGTCATCTATCGAATTTTGCTACATATATATACAAACAAGCGTATATCAATTTGATATATGATGATATTCTTATCGCCACTGATTCTTCAAATAATATGGATTACTTTGGACAATGCGATCAATTGAACAAACGCAACGACTTATGTGTATTTACTCTGTGGAACCGAAGTCAAACATGAGAACTCATGCTGAAAGTAACATAATATTGATTCCACTACATAGAGGATCAATAGAATTGAAGCGATAAGCGCGAATAAAACACAAATAGATTTTGTTACGATTTCCTCTTGATACATAGATAGTAAGCAGCTGAAAAAATTGAAAGGATTAGGTGAGGGTAATGATGCTAAGAAAATAATGTATGCTTTTCTTTACAGCTATAGAAAAGTAATGGCACTAATTATAACACAGATAGATCATAAATATTATTACGTTGTATTAAAATTATGTATTAATAAGTAGAGTTTTCTAATATTTAAACCTTTTTATGACATATACCTATGCTGATAAAGTCTTTTACTTAAGTGAAAATGGTGCAGCATAATTTTCTTATATAAACGATATCAAAATATAGTGGAGGCTTGGTTTTTGCAAATGATATATTTATGTTCACAATGTTTTATATTGGAGAGCCATTCGAATCACTAAGCAAATAAATTGTAATAATAACATGGGAATGTTCTCTCGAAAAATCAATATAACGTACGGTCTTACGTAAGGCGAGTTCAAAACGATATAAAAACACAGAAAATAGTTGAATAATACTTAAAGATGCTTGGATATGGTGGTTTTTTCATTATTAAAAATTTAATGTTATATGTAGGAAACACCTGCGATAATTTTGGAACATAAATACTTTTTGCATGACAAGACTAGTGAAACTTTTAGTCTTAATCGTAGACATCAAATTCTTAAGTAACAAGTTGTGAGTGTGAACTATAACATTTCACAGGAAATTAAATATATATAATTACTAAATAATATTAAAATACTGTTATAACATAGCTAACGGACTGAAGAGGCGCATTTACGAATAATAATAAATATAGAAATAATTTTAATATCGTCGCCATCTTTTTATATATTTTCGATTACATAGAATGACGAATATACTTGTAATATTTCTCAGGTATTACATTTTTTTGCTTATGAGTGCAAACTTTCCTCCAATATACTGAATGAATCTATTTTCTGACACTAGGAACTGATGCTCCGTGCTACCTAGAACCTTAGTTATGTAGTTGAGTTGAGGCCGCGGCGGCCTAGTGGTATTGATCCGCCGTGTATGGGAGCTCGTTCATGTTAAATCATACGTAGGGAGCCAAAAGTCCTCCCGTTGGTGTGGTGCGAATGTTTGGAGAAGGAGTGCCAGCCCTGGTATTCTGACCGCGGTTCAAAACGACGAGGAACGTCTCAAAATAGCCGTTGTGTTGCTTCAAAACGGTACGTTAATATAATTAAACTAAATTACATATTGAGCTGTTTAGTTTGCGACTTAGTTCTTCAACGTACTCCAAGAACTTAAAAGTGTCAATTGTTGCACTGTAAGATTATGATTTTAACATCTTGTGCCCACTGCTTATCTTCCTAAAATTTTAAATATATCCAATCTAGGCAAATATTGCTCGTACGATTATTAAAACTGGAGTCTAGAACTGTATCGTAACATGGCATTGATTAATTTTTTTGTAAAACACAATAAAGTTTAAAATAAATTTTGAAATGTCAAGAGCTTAGATAATTCCGTGGGGAAACTTCAGCGCCTGTCTCCTGCTCATTGTATGGTAATAAAATTATAATAATGATACATAACAAACGATATGTTGGGTAGGTATATTTTGTGATCAGAAATTCTTAAATAGGTTACTTAAGAAAGTTAGTTAGTAAGTTATTCATGTGTAATTATCTTAATTGACCAAAACAAATAGAATATTTGTCAATGGAACAGAAATGGGTCTTGAAGGTTGTGATTTTTCTACTCTTCACGGGATAGGGATTTTTCCTCTCAAAAATTGAAGACTTAAGAAGAAGCTCTGAGATAAATGCAAATTTTACTTGCAGAATTTACAGAAATTTTTTCTACCCATTAAATTTGAGGGTTTAATATTGGATGCCTATTTTATTATCAGATTTTGAACTAAGCATACAATGAAATGAGTTACATAATAATTTATACTCTTCACGGGATAGGGATTTTTCCTCTCAAAAATTGAAGGCTTAAGAAGAAGCTCTGAAATAAATTCAAAATTTAATTACGGAATTTAGGGAAATTTTTTCCACCCATTAAATTTGAAGCTAAATGAGACAGAGTATTTTATTATCAGATTTTGACATAAACATACAATGAAATGAGTTACAAAACAATAAAAAACGTTATATCTTAAGTAGTTTTATAATTACAGTTCTTTTATTTTTTGCTACATCTGCCTCAAGTAAGATTTTTCCGAAACTTAATTCGTGCTTGGACAAGCTAATCCAATCTGAAACCTTCTTTAATGTTTTCGAGTCAATACCTCTGTCTAAGACTTCCGAGACTCCAAAGACGCCTTCAACATGTCTTTCTAATCACTAAATCTTTTGCGTCCGAAACAAAACAAAGTTTCCCAGTCTTATTAAACTTTCATCAAATATCACATCAATCAATTAAGGAGACACTCGCAGTCTTGCTCCCTAAATGCGCTTTTTCTCATCAGCTGCTCCTGGAGTTGAGATTTTCGCCCGAACTTTTAATATTTTAGTCATTTATTATATCAGTGGAATAAAATATCTGCAAAAAATTTCAAACTATTCATAATTAATTTTAATTGAGGAATACCTTCGTGGCCTTCTCTGATAATGGAGTTTAATGGAATTCTTTAACTGACTCGAACGAAGAAAATATAGTTTTAATTTTATTTCCCCAGATGAATTTTCTGTTTAATTTTCAGCAGTTGACATTTTAAGAATATTCCAGGACTAACGAACTCGGATGGCTAATTGCTGATCTCAACGGCAATATTAAAGAGACGTTAATCTTTTGTGAAAGTATGATGGTTTGGTTGAAACTTTACTTCACAAAACAAGTGCATTAAATAGGTATTACAGTTTTGGAAAGTACGAGTGGTATGATGATACTTTTAGTAAGTGAGAACCGTAAAATATGAATATTTGTTTAAAGAAAATATTCATTGATGGGATTCAATTAAACAGCAAGCACAGAATTTAACTGTGAAAGCCAAAGGCGCTATTGAAATTAGGATGTCTTAGAAAATTTAAACTGAACTAGACTTCTAGCTTGTGGAAAAAATGTCGATTTCACCGTAGAAAGTATACTTACCAACCTATTCAACAATTTTTAAATTTCCAGGGTACACTATTTCATCACGTCTGATTAGAGCTGCTATATGTTAATAATTTCAGAAACCACAAAAAATTAATTAGCAGTTTGAACTTATAATGTTTTAACAATCACATTAATTATTAATTAATTACTATCATTTTAATATAGTAATGTCTCAACACTTAACTATAAGAAGAAAGTTGGGGTAAATTCCCACCAAATTTTTCGATGGGAAAAAAAGCTAACTTCTTTATTTCTTATTTAAGCCGTAGCAAAGTACTTTGATTTGTTAATTAATTTGATTAATTAATAACTATTTATTCTTTAACTCTTTAAAGCGCCATTTTTATCTGGTAATGGCAACGGATAAGATATTTTGGGATTGAGATTTATTTAAGAAAATAAATCCTTTTAACTTATTAGATAAAATTAATTTAGCAGAAAATATTAATTAGTTTTCTTTTAATTAATTTTAATAAAAAATAATAAGCTAAATGGATTTCTTATTTTAAATCAATCTCATACCCCAAATTTTTTAATATACCATTACGGGTGTATTAAAATATTTTACCTTTAAGGACAATTAATATTTCAAAGATTGTAATCTAATTGGAATTGTTTTCTATAAGGACATTATTTCAAATTGGGAACGAAAAAGTTTTAACGTTAAACGAATTTAGGGAAATTATTTTATCAGTTTTTTGAACTTTCTTAAAGCGTCGAGTCTATCAATTTTATATTGTTAATTGATAAATAGAATAGAGGCATCATATATTAGTTAGAAAAGGTTTTAATCTGAACCGAATAGTTTTTAAAAATTAAACCTCTCTTAGTGCAACGCACACACATTTAGATGTGTTTGATCTCACTTAGCACAATTATCTTTAGAATCTCCTTTAACATGTTTTACTCCGTAACTCAAACTAGGAAATTGTTTAAGAATATCGGTTCAAGGATATATTTTCAAAGTACTATTTGCAGAAAGAAATAACATATAATGCCCTGAATTTCTGCTATTAGAGTGCTCGACAAAATTTCTAATAATGAAAGACAAATATTTATTCTGATAACTAGATACAATTTAAAAATCGAGTCTTATTTAAGATCTCCTTAGTTAACTGCAACGTTATGTTCAGAATTGTGTCACAATTTTCTTGTTAAAATGTGATAGAATAAATACGTTCGAGATTTTTTAAACAATCCTTTACAATACATAACGGCCATTCAGATGAATTGCGATATAATATTTTTTTTACTGAAATGTTAATAGCTTAAGTACAAACAAACACTGGAAAGCAATATTTAGTTTGATACAGAGTTTCACAAGAGATGTTTTCACGTTTTGAATAGCTATTACATAAGCAATTAAATACATATGTCACAGTTTCCTAACTCAAATAATAAATACAAATACAGGAACTTATCGGTTATTGGAAGTCTCAGGATTCTAATCATTCAACACAATAATTTTTCCTCTCTGCAATTGCTTTTTCTACATTAGAACGAAGCTTTATCAAAAATAATAGTTCAATCATCCGCCATACTTACAACTACTCGGCTACTGGTAATCATCGCTTGACAGTAGAACACTGTTTGAACTTATGAGATGTTAACCGTTGTTAGCGTGATCATAAACCGAACAGTTTTTGAGAATAATGATGTTTATTTGAACGAGGGGAATAAATTATGTCACGCTTTCAAGAGATGTTTGAATATGAGGAATAGAACTTCCAGCAGGGTAGAGTAGTATCTCCACATTATTATCGCTAGTTGAGCCTATTTGGACTTTAGTGAACAGTTGGTTAGATAAAAGAGTAGCATTGAATTCCACCACACATAGCGGATCTCAACTCGATGGATTTCTTCTTTTTAAAAGGATATAAAAATAAAACTTTTGGTGGTCAAAACTAGTTACCATTCCCTGAGTTGAGAACATACATTCAAAAAATGCTTCCAAATGCCAATTGGCCTGCTTAGGACAATTTACAATTCCATCGGTCGGTTTAATCAGCAGTTCCTGGAAAATAACTCACCTATTCGAAAACAGCAAAATTGACTGATGTTGATAAATGATAAAATAACTGACAAAATTCTAGTATTATTAGAAATTAATTTGATTTATGAAGTTTTGTAAGTTTAGTAAGTAAGTAAGTTTAGTAAGTAAGTAAGTTAAGTAAGTAATAAGTTTTGATGTATTTTATTAATTGTTTCAAGACCGTAGTTGATCATAAATTGAAAATTTCATGTTTCCAAAATAAATAATACAATCAGTGTTTTAGGAAGTCTAAGAATTTAGTGTAGCTATCTTCAATGCTGTTTTCAGCTCTTTTCATTAGATTTAGTGATAAGCTAATGGACCTAAAAACTATGTATGTAGTACTAATATGTAAAGCAAATTTTCTCTTAAAATGGCGTAAAATGAAAAAAGATTTTGACTTTAATATCATAAAATGGTATATTGTTGAAAAAAGGAACGAAAACTTCGATAAAGCCGTTATTCTACACATTGAAAATAGGTTTTTGATGCTCAATTCACAGCATTTCCGGGCTTTACATGATGTTGAAAGAACGTAAACTTACACTATACGACGATGGCAAGATTACAACATATGATTTAGTGATAAGTCAGTGTGTCTAGAAACTGCATATGTAATTAGTATTACTCGTGATTACTAATATGTAAAACGAATTTTCTCTTAAAATAACATGTAAAAAATATGTAGAGATAATATAAAATGGAGAAAAGACTTAGGGACAATTTTGATCAATGAAATCTGACATGCTTATCACAAAAGATATCATAAAACATTTTCGAAGAATTTTGACACCATTTAATAAGTAAAAAAGAAGGTTTTGCTACTTTCAAAGTAACCTAAGCAACCAATGAAAGCAGTAAGGAAATAGTCGGGAGGAAATAAGGAAATCCAATTGAATCATAGTCAAAATAATATTTCTTTAACACTTAAATTTTCTTCTATCTTTTAATGATTCATTTTTCTGTGTCTGTGGATGCAGCAAGAAAACAACTGTAGATTTTTCTTCTTGTGCCGTATACGTCGCCTTATTTCTACTCTTGATAGTTTTCATTATGATTCTAGAATTCAGAATAAGTTATAAGATACAAACTACTATTTTTCCAGTACTGTCAGAGAGTTATTGATGGAAATCGTTGCATTTATTAAAGAATAGAATAGAATTCTTTTAGTACTAAATACAATAAAAAATAGATGACCCATAAAATGAATTCTGAAAATATGAATAAATGTTCTGTTCATATATGTTCTGAAAGATACAAATTTCATTCTGGAATTTTTTTACATTTACTTCAGCTCCTTTTGAATCAATCCCTAGTTCTTAAATCAGACTGTAGAAAAAAATTAGGGAACAAATCAGTCCATCAAAAATCCGTTTGGATATGTTCTTATGAATAAAAGTGTGAATAACCATTATTAACAAATTTTCAGTTTCAACTTAAATCAAAGCCCTTTTCAAGAGAATATTGATATAATCATAAATCACAATAATGTACAAGCATACAAAACGCACATTAAAATTAGATAAATCGCTTCCCGAGACAGATTACTAGAATATAAAGTTGTTTACAAAATATTCGATATTCATAAATTCAAAAATGTAAACGTTTTCTTATTCTTCCGTTATGCCTGTTGCAAAATGATAAGGCAAGGAGGAATGAAAAAAGCAATTTTTCTTAATGAATTCCCTTGTAAGAATGAATAAGAAAATATCACGTATGTTGAGAATGAAGATAATTTATGAGGCTGTTTGGAAAAAATCGGTGAATGTGTTCACAATTTGATGATATGCATAATCGTTCAAAACACAAATTGACACCGCCCTCAGTCATCAATTTTAGATATTTACACTGTAAACATCAGAAACATTGAACATTTTTCTACAATGAAGAAAAAACGGTCGCAATCAAGAGCACCTTCACTCCTGAAAAGTTAATTAAACTTTTTATAGAAGTACCCTGAGAATAAAAATTTCTCTCTGTCGAAATTACGCAACAATTATGCGATTCTCCTTCAATTCCTTAATTATGCGCAGCTTCAAAATGAACGCAATGCGAGAAGCCTGAATTTCCACTTTATCAATTTGTTGGTTACGTTATTTCTGAAACGCTTTCTTTACTGGAAAATTAGCAACTAAAATGAGAATTTTTAAAATAAGTGCACATAAAAAAGAATTCCGCAAGATAAAATTTTTAAAAATGTCTTGATGAGAATTTATGCTAGAAATTTAACATCCAATAGGATGAAGAGAATAGTTTTTAAGGGGAGTAGTAAATTCAGGAATAAAAATGCTACATTTCAAATGATTTATTACAAAAATTAAGTTTATTATATTAAAGTCTAATATGTAATAAACGTCTGGATGCACTTATCAATTCCTCTTTATCAATTTGTTGGTTACCTTAATTCTGAAACGCTTTCTTTACTGGAAAATTAGCAACTAAAATGAAGATTTTTAAAATAATTGCACCTAAAAAATAATTCCGCAGGATTAAATTTAAAAAAGAAAATGTCTTGATGAGAATTTATGCTAGAAATTTAACATCCAATAGGATGAAGAGAATAGTTTTCAAGGAGAGTAGTAAATTCAGGAATAAAAATTCTACATTTTAAATGATTTATTACAAAAATTCAGTTTATTATATTAAAGTTTAATGTGTAATAAACGTCTCGATCATAATATCAGTTTTCTATATTCTTAAAGTGAAACGAAAAAAATTTATTATTTTCTGGTGCATCATTTTGCTTTAAAGACAATACCGATTTAAACTCATCTGACACCGCTTCACATCTTTTGCTTAAGCCTGAGTAAAAGACATGTGCTAGTTTTAGGGATATTAGTTCTCTTAATTTTAAATATTCATATATATTTACTTACTAGCTTTTCTATTAGTTGTACTTGCCTTTTGGTCTTTTTCTGCCATTTCTACACACCTTTATTTAATGTGACTTGTTTCCTGTTCGTAGATGTGAAATTATGTAATACAGTGATTCTCAACCCGCCACCCTAGGGGGGCGTGATAACACTCAAAGTGGGGGCGAGTATATCGAAAAGAAAATATTATTAAAAAAGTTGATTTTTTTACAGAAAAGAAAATGCATTCTGGCATAATAAAAAATAAAATACGCATTTACATTGATATAATACACTTATAAATAGGATTGTATCAGTACTGCACAATGTATTTAATATTTAAATTATAAATACTAAAATAAAAACAAGTTTAATAATTATTAGTGATTTCTCTCAACGGAGAATGTCCGATATGGTGGACGGAAGACAAAGCAATAGAGATAATAAGAGAGAGCAATTCTGGTTTTGTGTCAATGCAGAGAAACGCTAAATATCAATAAATTTACTTATTTTTTGTAATTATGGTCGTAGTGTAGCTTTAGCCAATACCAAAAATACATTATTATTGTATACATTGTTATGGTATGAGAGAGAGGCGCGCGATGAAAATTATGATTGAAAACTGGGTCTCAAATACAGAAAGGTTGAGAAACCCATGTAATCCATTTTCGACTCCCTTCCTGATGTTCTAGAATTTTAAAATTTTCTACACTTGTGTATTTTTTGACGACGATACTATTTTAATATATTCAGAGCTTAATTATCAATTAATATCAGAATTCTATACTATACTTAACAATGAAAAAGTGGTCATTTTACCAAAACTTTTGCATTTAAAACAAATTTAACAAAATATTTCATAAATTAAGTTTATTTCAATCTGAAGCATTAATAAATAACATATAAATGAGTAGATTCTAAATAAGTATTACACGTTTCATTATTGGTTACAGCACTACAATCCTAGTGATGTAAAACATTAAATTATTAATAGTTAATTCATAAAATTTATTTTACTTCGTGGTCTTTCTATTTCATTTTTAAGAGATTCTAAATTATAAAGAATCTATTAAAAATAGAAAAGGTCATTTGTATTTGATATTTATAATTATATTATAACTGATACACCTACATTATTGAATTAAAATGTTTATAGTGTATCAAGAAGTAACTCATATTTTTATAACTGATAAACCTAAATTATTGAATTAGAATGTTTATAGTGTATCAAGAAGTAACTCATGAGACATTTTGATTGCTATGTCTGCAACGGTGTTTATAAGCCGAGTAAGTGAAAAATTGCGTGCAGAGACAATCGATTCCTTTAGACTTTTTTAATGTTTATGAAAACAGTCTCTTAACGAAAGTGTTTAATCGTCTAAAAATTTCGCAAAAACATGCGATAGAATCATCCGAAAGATTCTTTTTATCCTATATGAATTTTATTATTTAACAAATTTTAGCAACTAGTTTTAAGGGTACAGTGGACCTCAAAACAAAATATTCAATATTTCTGAAATTTTTATGACAATTTTGTTATATTATTAAGATACTGTAAAAACTTTCAGCAATATGCATCAGTAACTTTTGGAATTTTTTGGTAAGAAAAGATTAAAAGTTATGAAAATATTGTGAAATCTGGAAAAAAATTTTATGTTAAATTTGAACGCACAGGGATCAATTTGTTGTTCCATACGCATTAAAATATTTCATAAAAGTATTTTTTCAGATTTTTAAATCAATATTTTAGTCTACACAGTATTTTGCGTGCTTTTCGTTGCTGGAAGAAAAATTTTATCTTTATTTTTCTACAATTACTTGATTTTTCTTGAAACATCTGTAAAAATCATTTCAATGAGTATTCGGCTCTTAAATATGAGGCCCTTAATACAAAAATAATATTCATAAATCATTTATTTAAGCAAGATTCTAATAGTATAGGGTTATGAAACATAGGAGAATAGTTTCAGGGCTGTAGCTAACAATAGGAAGTGCTTGGAATATTTTAAATTGTGGATAACGTGATAAAACTTCATTTTGAGAAAATGTTAAAAATACACTTGAAATGTATATTTAGCAATCCATATTATAACAATAAAAAATATCGAAAATATTCTTTTTTCCAGATTATTGCTGGTAATATGTTTTTTAATTAAAGATTAAAATGAAAAAAAATCACAATTTTGGTTTGTTTTAAACATTTTCAACGCCTATTGAACCTTTAAAGATATATCCTACAGTTGAGTAAACTAACGAAAGGATTTGCACAAAAAGAAGCAGACTACATGCATGGATGCTACGGATAATATCAGTAAATTTTCAATCACTGAAATGAAATTTATTACATCCTTAGTAATTTTGTTTCTATTTCAATGCTTGATTTGTGAGATAAATAAGACAATTACAGTTCAATTCCTTAAAGAAACATTTCTTGTTCGGATTCTATCTTTTCGAATGTTGTGCTAATTTCGAAATTTTAGTTTGATTATCAAATTTATAAACCAACCTTCCGAAATTATGGTATATCTTACAAAGAAGTTAATGCAGAAATTTATTTTCTTTCCTCCTTTAAATTTAGCTTTTGCTAAAAAAATCTGCCATTAACTGCTCGACACAAGTTTGCATCTAAAAAATGAAGCAAGTATTACGAGACTGTTTTCAAGAAAAAATGAAATATTACTGTTGCTAACCTATTCCTACTCCTGCACTTGTGTGCGAAATGAGATTCACGGTTCCGGAGTTTATTCACGTAAAGCAGAAGGAAAAAAGTGAGAAACTCCTTGCATAGCCTTTTGGAAGTTCCACTAGGATAGCTTATACTTGAATATCTTGACAGGATTCTTCAATCATCCCTCATAGAAAAGGGTCGCAGAAAAAATATCTACAAAAGGATTCTTAGTCTACCCTATGATAGGAGATGTTTCTATTTAAAAGAAAGTTTCGCTCAAGTCAGAGTGAGAAAAAATATTTTGATTAGCCTATTTTTCCCCTTGCTTTGCAGAACTTAGTTTAATGCACATTTTCCAGATTTATCTGAAATTCACACCTAAGCTCGACCATAAATCTACAAAAGCCAAGACAGAAATTCCGCAATGCCGTGCAAAAATGCTTGTGCATTCGCATGAGCCAGCAATGAAGCCATTATTTTGACGCAGTTAAAAAATTCAGTTGTCGTTTAGCAAGACTCTCAGGATGAGGAAAAAGTACGAAAAATTTGTATCGACGATGAATTACTTAAAGCGCATTCTGTCAAAGGTAATTTTATGTCTGGTTTTACTCCTCTGTAATATCAGCTAAACCATTTTCTGAGAAACTTGCCCAATGTATCACTTTTAATCATATTCTTATTAATTATTCTCATAGAGCTGGTTGGATGTTATTTGAATGATTATTTTGGAATTTATTTTCATTATATCGACATTTCATTATTTTGAAATGAAAGGATTATTTGATTATAGATACTTGATTCAGTTTAGTTTATGTGCAGGTTTTGTTGTCACATATAATATTAGGCAAACGCTAAAACCCATGGTAAACTTTTCTTGGAACATTTAAGAACTTAAATAACCTTGAAATAAATAAATTTCTGGACATAAAAGGGCTTGATTCACTCAAGAATAGATTTCGAAATTTTATTAATTTTCCATTCGAAATAATTTCTTGTAATAAGGTCCTTTGTTTAAAAACCATTACATTTCTTTGCTGCTGTTTAGAGAATAATTTTTATCCTGAATATTAAGGTACTTGTCTCCTTAAAGTTCTTTTGCCCTTAATTTTGTAATTAAAAATGAAGAAGGAGTTTATTGGTGCTAATATGTATAGGAACTTTATTTGCATATTGTTAAAGTTCCGTAAGAAAATCCTATGATGATGAAATATGATTTGAACTTCATGAAATGAATAATTTATGGCATAGCGTCTATTCCCTAGTGACACTTTACACCCATATTTTAGACTGTCTCAACAACACTGAAACGTACGGAAATTTAGAGGTTTAACGAGCATATTCAGATGTCTCCTTTACACCTTATCAGTCTAATCTTTAAAATTGCCCTCTGGTTAACCTGCTCCTTGACGCAGTGTAAGAATGCACCCTTTATCGTACTAAAATTGGGAAAGATGCCAGAATTCTGTTGTCAGTCGTCGATTTACAAGGTCCTCAAAATGCAGTTGAAAGAAACTACCATACCATTTTAAAGCTGAGCAGAATGCTTAATGTAAACTAAATGCGAAAATCATAGTTTTTATTTTATTAAAGTCTCTTGAATGAAAAATGTGAAGTTAAGATAAAATCATCAAATTTTTAAATTACAAGTGCTTTTTTGAAGTACATCGAATTAAAATAAATATTCTTTAAATTATTTCACTATATTGAATTTTCAATTCGATCATTCATTAATAATTTTGAAGAAGTATTTTCAAGTACTCAAAAAATATTGTTTTAAATATTCAAAACAATCCTTCAAAAGAGTAAAAGCTGTATAGATAGAAAGTAGAGATATAGACTCAAGTTTGAATTGGATGTAACGATAATTACTGCACATTTGTTTTACTCTTATTGAAATGTACAATTCGGAAAACTTGTTTCCTCGCTGGCCTAATAATTTGTCAGTAGAAGAAGAAACTAATTTATTCAAGTTTCATTTTGTTCTTAATTACAACGCTCCATACTTCAGTTATACTCAGAATAATCCCTTTTGCAAGTTTCTCTGGGAAAGAACTTGAATCACAAATCTTTGACGTAAACTGAAAAGATGAATTAAACATTATAATTAAAATCTGAAAACAAAGCATTCACTTCGGGCATCATTAATTTCTTGAAGAGTGATGCATATAGTTCGCTGAGATAAACGTGTTTAAAGATTTTGCTTTTAATGAAATGCGGGAATCACACGCTTAATTGATGGATTAAAGAGTAAGGCTTCATAGGAATTCTGTTAAGCAGCAAAAAAGACGATTTTACAACATTGGCAAAAGTCAAAATTTGCATTTTCCTAGTTGTGACAGTATTGCAGCCCATGAACGATTTACCCTCTCACACCGAGCGAGTAGGTCGAAAACTTTCCCCTTAACATCGACGAAGGCCGGCCTGAGGCAGTTGGCTTCTTTTGAGGGGAGGTGAGGTTCTAAGAACGCTGAGGAGATAAGCGCGATGGGGGGTCCAATTAGCCTTGCCAACCACAGCCCATTTCCGTGCGTCTTAAAGGAAGGTAATAGCTGGGAGTGGGTTGGTGGGGTAAATGACCACTCAGGTTGGGAGAGCCCAATTCATGTCGCTTCCTTCTGAAACGTCCCGGTTTTAGAGAAACTATAAGAAAAAAGTCGCTGCGGGATTAAAGAGTTAATGTAATATTCCGATTTAAAATAAATTATTCTCTGTTTATCTACTTTTGATTTCATGTTTAGATGTTCAGCTAGCATCAATGTATTGATATAAGAATATTGACTAGCTCTTTTAAGTTGCAACAGGTGACTGCAACATTATTAGATGATCAGTTTAGATGTGAGGGTTTTTTTGCTGTTTGGCTTCATTGAATGAAGAATCGTGCTTCTAATGATGAAAGGTTTCTGCAAAAATTGTTTATAAAAATTAATTACTAATATAAAGAATGATGTAAGAAAATGTTTCAAGACACTAGTTGTAAAATTTTACAACTAACGATAAAAAATTTCACTTCAGTCGAATCAAATGAAAAAGTGATATGAAGAGATATTATCGGGTTTTTTTTATCTTTTTCAGTTTAAAGGGAAAGAATTTCTACAGCTAATAGATAATACTGCATTATATTAACGTAAAATAAGCTTCATTACCTCTTGGAGAAAATATAAATATCAGTGGGAGTGAATCCCTCGCAGATGGAACAAAAGTACTTCTTCTGAATACATTATACTCATCATGTATTAAATGTGCTTGGTTAAATACATTTTACTACATTTCTTAAATGTGCATGGTTAAATATGATATATAACCTAAAAGATTGGGCAACCAAAAAGACATAACTTCGGATAAAATTTTATTTTCCATTCGGATAACAAAATTTGGAAAAAATAATCGTTTGAAGAAAAATTGATACGAGGAACGATGTTCTATCATTTCGTTGTACAAAGAGAAAAGCAGCCAGTTTAGATAAACCACCTTAAACAATGTGCCAAATAAAGTTCCTAACATCCTTACACGATGACAAGTATGTCAATCTACCCAAAACAGAGAGACAAAGTGCGCTTGTCATCGATGTCATAAGAGCTTTTGTCACGAACAGGGATAAATGCTGAGCCCAAGTTGTGATGTATTAGAGTCAACAAATAAATAGAAGTTACAGGCCATTTATTGAAATGACTGTTTTCATTCTCATTGATTCTGCATGCCAGTCAGATAATGGATTTCGTCTAGCTGCGGAATGCAAATGAGTAAAAAAATGTCGTAATAAAAAGAAAGAGTTTGAAAGAAATTAGTGTACTTTCGATTTTGAATTGGACGTTAAAACTTTTCTCATATTCTTTATATAAATTGTTTTATTGAATAAAAATCTCTCATAAATGAAACATCTATAAAAATCAAAAGGAAAAAACTTCAATGTCTTTTTTTTTTCTTTTCTCCACCACGACAAATTGCAAAGAGTATTTATTTAAATAGGGTCGAATGCACCTGTCTTAACTGTGGTAAGTGGTCATGATATAATACTATTTATCTCAGAAGACCTTCAAAATGAGTGTTTGGGTCATTCTCACGAAAAAGTGCTACAAAAGTCCTAATATTTTTGTTTATATGTATAATTTAACTTTTAAGAAAGCTATTCAATGCGTTTCTACTGAACTAGTTTTACTATTTAACTCTCATTTTTCAATGAATATAAGACAAATGTCCCCTCCGTGGACGTCCCTACACATGAAATTCAAAATAATATTTACTGAAACTCAAGCAATTTTTTTAAAAAATGTATTTTTTTCAGTATTAACTAGTTTAAAGTCTCTAATTAAGGTCTAGCCTAACATTTTCTTGACGAAATTATTTTTTCTTAGTAATTAATTTTTACAATTTTTCGCCAGTCAAATACCCTCCCGTGGACAAGGAAAATAAATTTAAAAAAATATCATAAATGGCAGCTCATGTCAAATCATCATGAAAGAATTGATAAGAGAGGCAGAAAATGTGTTCTTTAAGGAAAAAATTTAGTTCTATTGCGAATTTATTGAATATATTCCAATTTATTAGTTCCATTTAGAGCTTGGTAAAGTTCGCAACGTCCACTCCGTGGACATCGTAAAAAAGTTAAGAAAAATCATCTAATATATAATTAAAATACAAAATTTTTATAGGTTTAGTATCGAATTTAATAAAAATTAGTGTACCACTTTAGCCACGTAAAAATCAAACCGCATAAAGATAAGTTAAAATAATATCAATTAAAAGTTCTTTGGCAGATATTTTTGCTGAAATTTAGTGATTTTTTTATATTTTTTAAAAATTAAAATTATATTCTGGAAAGGAATTAAGGTAAAAAATTCATAAAGAATATTTATAATATAAAAGCCTTAATAATGTATAAAAACATTTAATAGCAAAATTTATTTTTAGAAAAAATGGGAATATCAGAAAAATAAAAAGACAAAGCAGTCAGATGCTCAAATTCAGAAGAGAAGAGAGTAGAAAAAACTTAATACGAGATTTACTAGAATGTTCATTAATAAATAAATATATGATATTCCTTAATCTAGTATAATTGATATATAATTGATTACTTTCGTGCAAAATGTGTTGACTTTCATTTATTTGAAATTGTTTGTAAATATTATTTAACTATTGCACAGTCAGTGCCATTATATAAAGTGCTATTTATTTTAAAATGTTGAGTTTTCTTGCACTGGTTTTTAATAACTAAATTTATTGTTTAATTATAAGAAATAAACCTGTACCAAATCTGCCTAATAATTATTCAATTATGCTTTCGTTTAAAATGTAAATGTTCCGTTGACTATCATGTCTGCTTCGTAGACAGGTCAAAAATTAAAAAAAAAAAAAAAAAGAAAATAGAAAACTGACAACTAATATAAGGTTATTTATTAAGTTTAAATGGATTCATCCATGCAATTTTTAAGATTTTTTTACATACTTTTGTAAAATAAATTCTTTTTTGCTATTCGTACCTTTTTCATGAGAATGACCCGTTTGCAATTTAGAATGTCATTCTTTTATGACAAATTTACTCACGTGAAGATTCAGAATTAAGGGTGCACATTTGAATAACACTATACGAAAACAAATCGTGCATCTTTTGTATTTAGTGATAAAGTTCAATAAATTTTGAAAATACATCAAAACTTCCATTGGAGACAAAGCGGCTTCATAGCAAGCTAACACCTCAAACATACCTTTCTATTAAACCTAAACCTAAACAAAACTCCCATACATTCATGAATTCTTCAATATTTTCTCTGTGTATTGCCATATTCTATGTTTTGAATAGAAGTTTAAAAAATTCCTTTCACCAATTTTTCTGACTGCCGTACTTTAAACTGTTCTTGATTAAATAAACAGTTCCGAACAAAACTGCGTCCAAAAGTAATAATTTTTATTTTTAGTTACAATCAGATAATTTAATTTATTAAAACATGCAAAGGAAATGAATTTTTGCATCATGTTCCTTTCAGGTTAGACTAAAAAGAGATGAGGATTGGGCGTGTGTTAATTATATATAATTTAGCTCTGCAGAAACTTTGGCGATTATTTGGTTAAAATATAAACATTGAAATAATAATAATAATTAAAAAGTGAAAATACATATTTTTTCATTTAACCCATGTCTTGACATTATTTCTACTTTTATGTTAATCACTACAACTTCCTCATTCAGATCCAAAAATATTTTAATTAAAATGCATGTTTTTTACTAAAGAAAATATTTATTGTTTAACATACTAATTATTTTATTAGATATATTTATTATCTTTATGTAACACCAAAAAATCTAAAGATTTCTAAAAGCACTTTACAGAATTATGTTTTGAGTTTATTTTAACTTATACGGCAAAAATTACAGTTGATTTACAATTTTTTAACACTTTTTGTTTAAAGAAGATGAAAGAAATATCGGTAACCAACGGGAATAAATTCATAAAAATGGTTGAGTTGATATTGACGTTTGTAGTAGCAATGAAATAATATTTTAATTGAAATAAATTTAAGGATTTTTATGTTATTATCAGCCAATGTAATATATATTTTCCCTTAAAAATGGTAAAACCCTTTGATGAAAATGAAACAGTCCACTCAAATAAATTCACAATTAAATGTTCACTGTTACAATCACAATTTTGAGCAAGTTTTTCTAATTAGTCTGCTTTTTGTTTTCGCTGATAAAAGAAACAGAATATTTTGATATCAATTTTGAAAAGCTAGTGTATAAATTTCTTTTCCTCTTTTTGAGGATAAGACACTTTTTGAAAGGTCCGAACATTGTTTATTGCTTATCCTACATGTTATCGTCATTTCTATAGTTAATTCTACATTTTCTACCAGGCTGTTCCCTCAACAAATGCTAGAAGTTTACACTTTGCTTTTTAGTAAACCTAAACAATATTTATATGCCTTTCCTCTACAATGTGATGTGTCACTCTACAATATGAACTGTCCATTATATTTTTATTTCATTACATGTGCAGCAAACATCATTTAAAAATAATAACTTAGGTGATGAAAACTCGTAATTTAACCCATCATACGCTAAAATTCCATTATTTCAAATTTTTAAAAATTAATTACATTAATATGATAAAATGAATGAAATATGAAAGGAAACGCTATTTCTGAATTTTTTTTAACTAAACTTATTATTTAACTTTTAATTAGAATTAATTATATTTTCAAATAGAAAAATAATTTTTATTGCATTTGTACCTTCTATAACAGTCAGCTTAACATTCCGATGCAACAATCAAAGCTAAAAATTGCACTGATTGGTGAAAATTAAAAGAAAATATTTGTCCAAAAAAAGGGAAAATGGCAGAAAATGGGTTAACATATGGTTTCCATATAGTGAAATATATAAATTTTTTACATTTTAAATTGTTTTATATTTAAGAAAGCAAATACATAAAAATATCAAACTGCACTTTTTGTCTATCATACTAATTTAGCATTTGTATGATTACATTATTAATTTATAAGGAAATGTTACTACATCATTCTCTTTTAAGTGAAATTTCAAAAGAGAAAAAAAGTTTTCAAAACATTTCAGCTTAAAAGTTTCATAATAAATATTCAAGACTATTTCATAGAAAACTACACTTAACTTTCTTACTATTATTTTAATAGTATAGATTTACTGACAAGATTCTGTTTATTATTAAAAGAAAATACTTTTTACTAATACAATAATGTATGAGATAATTTATAAGAAATTTATAGATGCACATTTCTGAAGATGTATCCTGGAAAATATTTATTCGGCTTATTACAAATATTTATTTCTCTAAGTGAGCTGCGAAACATGTTTGTAAAGGACTTCGTTTACAGCTTGATCAGATGTTCAAATGAAGATAGGAATTAGCAGTGGCTTATCTTGGAATTAATGATCATATGCATTTTGTCATATCAGATGGAGAGTTGATTGTGACATATATTCGATTCGGTTTCGTGGCTGGTATTTCTGAGCGTTCTAAAGACTTTCTTTACCTCAAGAAAGATTTGTTACTACTTTCTCTCCTATTATGTTCAAAAAGCAGCATCTTTAGAAATAAATGAACAAAACTCTTCAAGCTAGTCAACAAGGCCTAATTTTTCACCTGACCATTTACGATGAGTCTCAACACCCTTTTCTATTTTTGAATTATTTGAGATATGTGTACGTGGTAAAAGAAAGATTTCTGCAATTCAGATAAGCTTTCAATTAAAAAGTTAAATTATTTCGATAAGCGTTCATAACTAAATTTATTCATACTATGAAATATACAAAAACTATTGTTAAGCTTATATACTTCATACAACGGTTAAACTATGTTATTTATGGTTTTATCTTCTTGAATTTACTTTTGTGAAATGTAAAGAAATTCTATTAATTTGATAATAATTGAGGAATAAGAAAGCAAGAGATTGTGTGAAAATAGAAGAAAGTAAATTTTGCAGAATCATTTGGCTCAAGCTTCGTTTTAAATTTAATTCTCTTCAAGAGCCAAATTCTTCATCAGTTTCTTTGGATGGATAATCGAATATTCAGAAGGATTTTAACTCCTTTATTAACAAATTTTTCTTTCCCAAATTACATGCATGAAATGTTTTACAAATAGTTTAAGTACAACAATTTCTTATCTTCAAAGACAACTTCTTATGCATATGATCTAACATAACATTTTCTTTATTTAGATAAATTTTTCTACCATAGGCGTACCCTTATAAAACACTTAACCGCACAGATACCTATTAAATTAAAGCAAGAAATTGGACATGCTTTTCATCAGAATGCAAAAATTAGGAGAAATCAATCTTTATAAGCATAAAATTTAGCTGTCAATAAAAATCCAATAATGCTTTAAAATGTTTTAAATAGATGTCGCCATCTATCTAAAGCATATATTCACTTAAACTTCTCAATTTGAAGCATCGTGTGAATTAGAAACTTTTTTAAAAAGTAATTTCTTTACTTACATGCAGTAGAAAGAAGCAAATCAAGAAGTAATGTTTGTGAATTAATATAAAACAGAAATAACAAGACTACATACTAAAATAAATAGTACAAACCGGGACTTTTAAACTGTGATTCACGACCATAAGTAGAATCGAGTGAAAACCATTGGGGGTGGGGGCAGAAATTCTGTTAGAGATTTCTCCTTTCAGATCCATCAACATTCGCAAGTAAAAATAGTTAAGAAAATCCTCTTGCCTTAATAGAATCCAGAACCTTATTTCGTTCAGTCAAAAACTCATTAAAAATTTGTTAAATAACCGCTTTTAATTCTATTTCCATTTAATTATAAGAATTAATACCTCATTTTCTCATCTATTTACCAACTTAGGTGCGGTGACAAAACTTTTCTGATTGAAATAGGGTAGCGAAAATTTTATCCTCCTGTAAAAGAGTCGCGACTGGAAAAAATTTAAGAAGCTCTGATATAAACGAATATAACTAGGTTAATTTTAATTAAATAGTTAATAACTAAAATAAATTAATAAGTGTCATTGCATATGTTTACTATCTTAAAATTTCGCAAAACAGCTGTATTAAAATTCTTTTTTGATTAATTAAATCCACGTTGAAAATTTCGTTACTTGGTAAGTTATGTTTTGTTAGTTGAGTAGTTACCGCTGATATATCTTGTAGTCTACTTTTAAGATGTGACTCATAGAAAAGGAAACTTCACCATTTTTCATGGAAACCTAGACCTTTACTACATTTTAGTCCATACACGGAGTCAATGTAACAATCTTATACCTACGTAATGATTCAATAAATAAGTAATTTGTCGCTATATCAGATGCTAATTAAATTGCAGCTCTGAAATTAAAAAGGATTATCTTTTATTTTTCCATATGTAAGAAATCGGAACTATGTTCAAATTCTTAGAGCAATGTGAGAGGANNNAATTGGGCAAGAGCATTTACTTTTAGCATTCGGTGATCATGGCAAAATTAACTTAAAATGATAATGATATGATAAAAATATCTTACAAATTACTTTTAAGATGTGACTCATAAAAGAGTAAACTTCATAATTTTTTCATGCAAACCTAGACCGTAACTATACTTTAGTCCATACACGGAGTCAATGTAACAAGTTTATACCTAAGTAATGAATTAAAGATTAATTTGTCTCTATATCAGATGCTAATTAAATTGCAGCTCTGAAATTAAAAAGGATTATCTTTTATGTTTCCAGATGAAAGAAATCGTAACTATGTTCAAATTCTTAGAGCAATGTGAGAGGAAAAAAATGGGTAAGAGCATTTACTTTTCCCATCCGGTGATCATGGCAAATGCCACTAATTAATGTGAGGTGCACACTTTCTAAGGGTACGGCTGACTTACCCCCATTAACTTTTGTTTCTGCTAGTGACAAGAGTCTTTCATCATTTTGAATGATAGGATATGACCACTGATTAAACGTATCATACGTCCCTGGTCGATCATGAAGCGGCAATGGAATAAATGATCCTGGGATTTCATTCTTGGTTTTATCACTCGAGCTATGCGAACGCAAAAGAGAAAAGAAATAAGATTTTCGCCATTGCACACTGATGGACGTGATGTGGTTACACTTCATTGAACAGATATATAAGGCTTGCAATTCGAAGGAAAGTGAAACAAGATTCAAACGCTCAACTGATATTCTGCTGGTGCGAGAAATATTACTTCTTGATATCGATCGGGATATGAATTTTTCTAATGCCGTCAAATATACATACTGGCAATTACGATTTTTTAAATTTGTTATATATTTACTGATAGTGATCTTATATTAATATTCTTTAAAATATAAATTCCCATAAGAAATCAAGTCTTTACAAATTCAAACATAAATCCTTTTTGAGACATAACTCTTACGAAAATCAGGACTGTAAGTTACTTCATAGCATTAGAAATGAATTTCAAGTTGTAAAAGTTTTGTGATCCTTTTTTGAATTTGTAAGTTAGAAAATCTCATATTCCATGAGCATGTTCAAAATTGAATAGAATAGGTTTGTTTAACAGTTAGAATATCTTAAAAGTTTTTTTTTCTTTTCTGGAAGATTCACAAGCAAAATAAAATAGAGAATCAACTCAACTCTGAGTTTTGAATTGATTAAGTTCATCTAGTTTAAATTGAATAACAGATTTGAAACATTTTTTGAATAATGAAATATTACGAATGAATGCCAAGTCTTTTATACAAACATGGCCAAAAGCACCTTATTTCTACATTCTATTTCACAAAATTGCATTGCATTTGCAGAAATACAATGACCTTCGCATATGCCATCAAAGGCAGATTCTGAATTCTTTTGTGAAGCAGTTTTATATTCGTACATTTTTGCCCAAACATTTTAGCAAATTCGACCAATATTTTTCTGTCTTTACAGCAATAGAATTTGCCCTTCAAAGAGTACGTTTTTCAGGTTAGGGAAAAATATTTTATTTTTACAATACGCTATTCTTTTGGTAGAACAATGAATCTGAATTCCTTGTTACAGAAACTTGACCTTTACCAGTGATTCCAATACTATTTATTACTTAAATCTACAATATTTTGCATTTTATGGGTGACCAAAATATCGCACTTCCAATTTTTACAATATAAAATCTACAAAAATATACTATCAGGAGAGCTTGGATGATATTGCTTACATAAGATAGGATTTGAGTAAATTATCTACCCATTCTAGAGAATTATTCGATCCTCATAAACAGCATAAGATTCAAGAAACAAAATGGCGCATTTAAAGCTCAGTAATGCTGCTCCTATGATATTTACAAACCAATTATAACTGAGACATCACAAGTTTCGTAAGAATACCATTGTTATGAAACCTTTCCAGGACAAATAACCGGCTGTCTTTAAGATTTGCAGAACCAAACGATCTTGTGTTAAATACTTAATTGCCTAGAAATTGCATGCAATGCTTTTTGAAGCAATGGTTATAAAATATCTTTAGATTGCTTTATCTGTAGATCACAGATTGATGCATTTGCTTCTCAATTTGCTGAGTCTCGAGAGTTTAATCTAAGCACCCGATATTTTGATCAAGAACACAATCAAGACTTTCGTGATTGTGTAAATATCGATATGCTTTCTACATAAATATTGCCATAAATCATTCTAAGAAGTTTTGCAAAATGAAAGAATAAAAAATAAAAAGCCTTAAAATATTATTATAAGAACATGAAACTGAAAATCTACTAGTGACAAAAAAATTATTTTCTCCAAAAATTTTGGAAAAATATATACTAAATACTATAAAAATATTTAAGATATGATACGATACTTGTTATTTTTAAATTTGTTGCTGTTGATACTTCAATACTATTACTAGAACTGCAAAAATCGCTGTGGTACTATTAAGGCTGCAAAGAATACATTCTATCCTTACAGTTTCTTAGAGAATTTCTTAATATCTTTAATTCTTTCCTTAATAGCTTTGTCCCATGATATTAAGGAACACCATTTAAGGAAAAGCATAAGAAACGTTTTATATATGTCACAGCCATTAATTTTAAAATATAATTTTAACTATTAGACAGAAAATAATTTACCATATTATTAATCAGAATAGAAATGTCTATTATTTGAGATTAAAACAGAAAAATTCTTATTATGCTTCACAAGAAGAGAGAAATTGTATCTGTATTAGAAATTGATAAATATATCCAAACACACACACATGCTTAATGTACTTTCTGTCGTTAATAGAAATGGAATTGAAATTAGCGATTAAAAATAGTTTCAAGCACGAATAATAGAGTTCCTTTCTATGTTATAATATTTATCATGGCAATGAATACATACTGGAAAACAATAAAAAAGGAATTATGTACAGCAATGAAAATTTAATACTCCCAATTCATAATAAAAATAAAGCTTCAATAGCGATTTGAGTAAATTAAATGAATTGATGCATGTAACATGCATTTTCATAGTCTTATTTCAAGAAAATGACCTATCTAGTGAGGTGTAATTATAATAATTTTGATTTTAGTCTACTTTTTTCTTATTCATAAAAAAATAGCCCAAACATTAATATTTAGGTATCACCTAAAAGGAAGACACTACATGAGTTTATTAAGCGATGGAGTTTTTCCAAAGTTATTTTGTGAAGTTAATATGGGCACAGATAATAATTAAATGAGTCGCTCAGAAGCCAATGCGGTTAAGTCCAGGAAAAAATTAGAAAATTAATGTACTTAGGACATTAATTAATTTTTGTGTTTATTAATTTTATATGCAAAAGCAGTGGCAGTTCGTCCATAAGAGCTGCAGTCCTCCCCTGAAATTATTTTAAAAGATTGTATTTTCTTTTTTATTCTAATTGGCTTACTTTTCCATTTTGAGAATTCAGTTATCAACGAAAATGGCAAAAAGTAATAAAAAATGCGAAAGGAAGACGGAAAATCAATCAAGAATTAAGAGAGAGAGACAGACCAGAGTTGCAGAAAATTTTGCCCCTCCTCAGGATATGAAATTAACGCAATGAGCAACGCGAAGCGGTAGAAAAGCAACCCTTTCTCGGCTTGAAATTGCATTCATTTTAGCTGCACTCCGGAGCAGCTCACGATTGGCGCAACCTCATTTGGCTTTTTTCTCTTTTTCTCAGTAGTTCAGCCGTTAAGTAGTTTTTTTAAATCCAATTCTGGAGGAGTTGTAATTTTTTGCTTCTTTGTGTTTTTTCGGGTGCTGATTACGAATCTGAGGTTTGCCACCAATAATCTTCGTTGAAATTTTAGTTCTGGCAAAAAAACATGAAAAAATTTTTGCTTATAACTCAAAAACTATCAATTTTTAGTATATTATCATAATATACCAAAATAATCAGCACAAAATTTCCTACAACTTAGGTCTATACAACTTTTGCAGCACTGCTTCTTTCTGAGCTAACGAGCCGCCACTGAGCAAAAGTATATAAAGTCAGTAATGAAACAACGAATAAATCCTTTGATAACTGAAAAGAATATTATTAATTCCATTAAAATTTACAAAAATCACAAAATATCAAAAAAAAGTACTTAACCGCATTGGCTTCTGAACGACTCAAATATTAATGAAATATTTTTACTTTAAATTTGCATCATTGAATAGAAAAAGATTGATTCATAGCAATTTTACTGTTAACAGTTTTGAATTCGTTATGAGTGAATTTGCTCAGACATTTCCACAAATGCATCCCATTGATTAATTCAGACGAAACGTAATCAGAAAGAAGAGCAACTGCTTTCCCCAGAAGCAGTGAAGACGTCTTTAATGCAACCCTGGGCATTCTCCTCTAAGCAGCAGCCAGAGACTCATCGACTCGCCCTTCTTCAAGTAAACGAAATCTGTGCCTTCCAGTGCAGGATAATGTGGTGTCGCAAAGTAAAACTCATCCGAAAGTTGTCGGAAGAAAAATTAATCTTCCAACCCCTAAGTGAATTTGAAGAAGACGAGCCAGGTCGTGTATCGCGAAGAGACCCTTGGGTTACAGCCATTTAAGTGTTCAAGTTTAAAGAAGTTCGAAGATAAGCCTTTTTTCTTCATCAGAAATTATGTAGTTTTAGCTCTACTTCAGGCTTAAATGGTTTTCCGTGGTCGCATAAAAATGCTATGAATTTGGTCGTTACCTGTAAGTAATAATATTTGTTGCTTTAGATTAAATATGTCTTCGCTCTAGACTAATGGATAAACGGAGTTTAATCAACCATCGTTTTTCGATGCTGCAGCCGGAATGTAAATGTTGCTGTGTCTTTCGATAAATGAGCTAATAATTTCACACGGAAGGCAATTATCGAGGAAATGCTTCGATGAAATTATTGATTTTGCTCTTGATGTTTATTGTTATAGTATTGTTTGAAAAGATGGAGGGACGTGATGCTAAAATACATTGATTAATTTCTAAATTACTCAACATGTTTAAAGAGGAAAAAGCAGAGATAGCCTCCATCCTGAGCTCTTTGATTTAGTGTCGCTTTATAACTCTTGTCTTAACAAAGATTCTATAATAATTTATAATTTTTTTTGTGTTTGTCTTCAACTAGTTTTCAAAAAGAAGGATAACTGCGTCGATTTGTTTGAATTTCACTTGCTTCTACAAAGCATGTTTGTATCGAAAAGTATAACTATGATCTATAATAAAACTAAAATATAAATAACTAATAATACTAAAATACAATTTTTATAAAATACAAATATAATATAACTAAACTATCGGTTATTATCGAGGAAATGCTTCGATTAAATTATTGATTTTGCTCTTGATGTTTATTGTTATAGTTTTGTTTGAAAAGATGTAGGGACGTGATGCTAAAATACATCGACTAATTTCTAAATTACTAAACATATTTAAAGAGGAAAAATCAGAGATAGTCTCCATCCTGAACCATCGTTTATTCTCTCTGATTTAGTGTCGCTTTATAACTCTTGGTCTTAACAAAGATTTTATAATAATTTATAATTTTTTTGCGTTTGTCTTCAACCAGATTTCAACAAGAATGATAAATGCGTCACTTTGTTTGAATTTCACTTGCTTTTACAAAACATCTTTGTATCAAAAATTATAACTATAATCTATAATACAACTAAAATATAACTAACTAATAATACTAAAATACAATAATAATATAACTATACTGTCGGTTATTCTCTTTAATTTAGTGTCGCTTTATGACTCTTGGTCTTAACAAAGATTTTATAATTATTTTTAACTTTTTTGCTTTTATCTTCAACTAGTTTTCAAGAAAAGTGCTAAATATTTCAATTTTCTTGAATTTCACTTGCTTTTACCAATCATTTTTGGATCTGAATTAGTATAACTTAAATAGTCTACAGCGGATGAAAGGATATCAGAAGCAACTTAAGATTATTTCTAATAGTTTCTCTAAATAATACCTTTTAGATGCTTATAAAATGTATACAAAAGGCAAAAATAGTGCATATAATTATATAACCACGGCATTAATTCAGGCATTGTCTTAAAATACGAAGATGAATTAAATTAATATGAAAGCTCTTTAAAACTCTCAGCTGAAGATGTAAAATGCATTTAATAAACCAGCTTTTACGTTACAAATAGTAAACTTATTCCATTTTGTGACCTACTTTCAAGAGAATTTTTAATACTTTTGAAACTATTACAAAAATTCACATTTCCATTATATTATTTTCAAATAAATTCTACGTAAAATCTCGGAATTCATAATTTTTGTAATTTAAACTGTGGAGGGTATTTGATTCGCGGATTAATTTCGTTCATATGACATTTCTGCTACACAAGAGAATTGTATACATACTATTCAAGGAAAAAAAGTAAATACGAGCAAAAAGCCGAAATGAGGTTATGAAATCCCTAATTAAAAATTTAAAACTCCCGACCATTTTTGATTAAATCTTCATATCCTGGACAGTAGAAGAAAATTAGTTTTAAGGGTGTTTCTAGAAGATTTTTTTCATTAAGAGAGAGAAGAATAATAATATCCCAAATCTCATTAGACCACAGGTATAGATTAAATAATATGAATAATTTTATTACATTTAAAACACGTTTCTGTAATATCACGTATGCATAATTCTTTTGACCTACTTTACCTAAATTAGGAGCTTGGGCAGAATGTACAAAACGAATTCAGTCCGATTTTATGGTATATTTTTTTAAATTCAGAAATTTCATAAAACATCTTATACGGAAGTTGTGAAAGGTTAGTTAAGTTTAAAATTAGTTTGCAAGGAATATTTTTAACACGATCATTTACCACAATTCTCTTTTATTATTTGAGATATGTTTCTATAGTGATAGTGACTAGAGGACTTCATTTAACTTTCTTTACATAAATTAGAAACTTGTGCAGAATGCACAGTACGGATTCAGTCCAATTTTATGGGCATATTTTTTAATTCAGAAATGTCATAAAATCTCTTTTACACAAGGAGGATTCTTAGATTTGAATAAGAAAATCTAAACGAAAAAAAAAACCGCTTTATTGTTCAAACATACAAAAATTGTATATGTAATAACGTAAATTGCGCAAGTATAAAGCTATTTAAATTCTTACAAGTAGGTTTCTTTCAAAGTATTATTGTCTAAATGAAAATTTTGTAATTAATGTTCAAATAGTAGCTATAGTTACTATAAAGGATGTTATTGTATTGGATTTATATTTTCTCCAGTTCCAAGAAAAATCTGTTTAAAATCAAGAGAAAATGTTTATAAACTAAATCTTTTTATAAGTGAAATAAGCAAAATCTCTCAAAAGCGACAGCATTTGCAAAAGTAATTCGTAAGAAATCTTTCAAATACTAATCTCATTTCGATTTGTGGTTTATTTTAGTACATAAATCTAATTTAGCTTTATATTTTACTTGTAACTACTCCTTTGTTGAAAGAGAATCGTAATACTAAACAAATGTATTTCGTCATCCAATATTTATTTAATTAATAACATTATACTTGCATGAAATCTAAAATTATTAATGCGTGAATTTGAAAATGAAAACAATAAAATCTTATTTTAGCATTTCTATTTAACTGATTGTATTTTCTTATTACTCAGACATAAACCTTTATCCATTTTCTTTAAAGAAAAGAAAACTCCAATTACCAGTTAAGACAAGACATACAAAAATGAATTTAGAAAAAAAAGAAAAATGTAGAAAAGTGTGAAAATTTATAAATTCAATCGCAACACTCAAAAACGCAAATGAAATACATGATCAAAAAACCAAAACAGTTGCAAAAATCTTAGAAGAAAGCATCTAATTAAAAATCCTTCTGTACTTCAGTACATTTAGTTTTCAGTTCTTAGAATGATCGAAGCAATGTATCTCTTCTAAGAGATTATTCTGTACATATTAAATAATAAATTAAAACTAGAATAACAAGAATACTATTTTATTTATTTATTTTGTTTCTAATTACAGTGAAACGTCGATTAATCATCATTCGTTCAACCGTCAATTTCTGTTATTCGTCATCGTCCGAACAATGTAGATTTATCGTATTACAATACACTTCTGTACATTTCTATTATTATAATAAAATTTATATTGATCATTTTACAATAAACAATACAACTGAAAACAATGTGTATGCATTTTTCACTTTTAAAGCATTTTATTTTCATTTTTTGTTCCAAGCCAGCAGTGAAATCCCGTTCCTGAACATATATATATTATATGTCTTGAAAATCAATCAATGTTGAAATTAAATGGAAAGACTATAGTTTATCGGTAAAAGCGTATAGATGCTCATCAGCGTAAGTAAAATCTATACGAACCGCTAAAAAAGTAGAGAAATCATAATGTTTTCTGCAAACAGTGCTAGCATTTCTCTAATTTTTTAGCGGTTTGTATAGATTTTACTTACGCTGTTGAGCATCTATACGGTTTTACCGATAAACTACAGTCTTTCCATTTAATTTCAACATTGATTGATTTTCATGGCATTGATATATTTTCCACAAATCTTCTTGAATTGTAGCATTATTGCGCATTCGTTGCGTTTGTGTTTTATATTATCTTCCCTTTTTATATATATACCCCTTCTGTTTATTTTCTCTCTATAAGAACTCTCGGCATTTTCTTCCCGCAGATTTTTTTTGACATTTTGTATTATGAATGTTTATGTTGATTATGTTGCTTTTACAATTCTGTTATGATTTTTTTTATTTGTGTTATATATGTAAGATGAGATTTCTGTTATCCATCTATTTGGTTATCCATTGCAGCCCTGATCCGGATGGTGACATCTAATCGAAGTTGTATTGTATTTAAAAGTTCAGGTAATTCCAAGAGATGAATTCCCATCAAAAGAGTGAAATTTCGAGAGAGAAATTAAAATATGCAATAGTAAAATTTTGTAATGCAGTTTACTATCATTTAATGAATGCATAGAATATCTTGTAATTAAATTTTCTAGATCAACGCAAAAGAAGAACAATCCCGGCTCAGAAACATTAATAATTAACCCCTTCGCTTACAATGACGAGTCTGATACGAGCATCGAATTACAGAATTTTATTTTTGATACTGAATTTGGTAATAAAGTCAAAGTAACAATTAATTTCAAATACAAAAATCACCTGGACAGGCTTATATGTTTCAAGTATCCTTTACAATCTTAAGTAGATTGAAATAATAATAAATATCCCAAATGGGAGGTGGCATCTTATTAGGAGGTTAAATAAAAGCGTATGCCAAGGGGTTAATACCCCGATTTGAAGCTGCACAGGAGATATTTTCTTAAGTAGTTACAATCTTAAGTAGATTGAAATAATAATAAATATCCCAAATGGGAGGTGGCATCTTATTAGGAGGTTAAATAAAAGCGTATGCCAAGGGGTTAATACCCCGATTTGAAGCTGCACAGGAGATATTTTCTTAAGTAGTTACAATCTTAAATAGATTGAAATAATAATAAATATCCCAAATGGGAGGTGGCATCTTATTAGGAGGTTAAATAAAAGCGTATGCCAAGGGGTTAATACCCCGATTTGAAGCTGCACAGGAGATATTTTGGGATGAGCCTCATCATTTCGAACCGTGTTCAGATGTCGAGGAAACCACCTGGTCCGGAATCCGTGCTATAAATTTCATCACTACAGAAATATGCGGTCGCTTGACGCATGAAGACAGATTTAGCATGAACCAGGCCCACATTCAAAGCGGATCTTTGATTATTTTTCCAAGTATTATCTCCTTAAATCTAATATTGATACTGGTCAAAATTAAAATGAATTAGAGGTGTTAGTGAAACAACATGCAGGCACAAATAAAAATTACTATCAGAAAAGCACTTTCAAATGCGTAGAGAAAATCCTTTGAACCCTTCAGTGCAATGGAATAAGGTTTAAGTTTATGTAAGTTTTTTAACAACGTTTCCTTATAATAAGCAGAGATATTGTATAAAAAATTAATATGGATGCATACTTAAATATCAGCCCCCCTCAAACGCCCTGAAAACGATGGAATAACAAACTCATGTATTATTTATTTAATCACTGGAAAAGGTATTTCCATAAAAAACTTAATTGTTATGTAGAAGGCAGTTATACATATATTAGATTCAAAGAGTTCTATATGAAAGCAAATAATCCATAATTTCTTACCCTATTTACAGCATCAAAGGTTTTCTTAAAATCATTTTCAATATAATCCAGTTGATTGCGCCGTGAAAATAAGGAAATTCTTCTGTGGTTTAATTTAACTTTTTTAACCTTGCTTCAGAACAGGACGTTAATATTACTAAACTAAACTAATTAACTATGCTTCTCATTGAAAACCATAAATGTAAAATTTAAATAGAAGTAAAAATTTACTTCAAATATTCTTTATGCTTGTGTATGGCTTATAGGCCATAAAAATTGTTTTATGAGAAAATATTTAAAATAGGAAAAGAAAATTGATTGGGAAAAATGTTATTTACAAACTGAGAAAAATTTTTCCTCATTTTTTAAAAATATTATTCATTCAAGTAATTAAGCTAAACACATTTAACAAATAAAAAGAAAATAATATTTTCAAAATATTATTGAAAAGGAAATATGTTCTACATTTCATGCAACATTTTCAAATTAACTTGAAAGAGAAAATTTGAGTGAAAAGCATAATTCTCGATTTTTGCTCCAGTGGCGTAAACAGAATTTTTAACAAAGGTTTGAGAACAGTCTATGTATAGGTTTTGGAAAAGTCTCTATAACAAAATATATTTCTCTTTCGGAAGGTTATAATTATTACATGCATGCTATCAATTAAATGCTCCTTTCAGTTGAGGAGAAGAAAGATCGAAAGCAAATTTAGGTTTATAATAAGTATCTGTGTTGGAACCGGGATGCCAAAAGGTTAATTGTTCCTCTGTGCTTGCAAAAATATTCAATGATTTACTAATGTAAATAAATTTGGTTTAAGATAAATAATAGTAAATAAAAAAGGCTTATTTTTGATTTTCCAAAGGTCAACAAAATTATGTTTTCCATTATTATGTTGTTCAATTAAGTTTGATATGCGCCTTGGATAGTAAAGCAGTTTCAAATAAGAAGATAAACAGAAATATTTATCACAGAATCTTTCGTTATAATGTTTCCTATAAGCTCCTTATTAACAAACCCTGTATCAAGTTCACTTCTAAAGCATGAAACAAGTGCTATGTAACACAGATAACTGTTCCTCTTAAAAGTGTTATACCAATACGTTCACTAATGTATATAACATATTTTTCCATATATTGCTTGAATACATTTTAGATATTACTTTACATAAAATAAATATATAAATTCACTTTAGAGCATAGATAGAAGGAAAATTGTTTTTTTAATATTATCCTTTCATACATGTATTAGAATATGATGCCATATCTATATACACATATCGCCGAAACCGACTTAAAAAGAAGCTACTAACTAAAGTAGACTAAATTAAGTTTTTAGTAATACAACTGATGCAGAGTATTTATTAATACTTTATTCAGTAATTCAAATTTTAGCCTTAGGGCCTCAATAGCATTTAGATACCAACATCTCACGTAATGCATTTTTTTATCTTATACTACGTCTCCATTAACATCTAAATCAATTTAAAGCATACATTTCAGTAAAATTCTTTTAAATTATCTTAAAAACACCAAGATTAAGATAACCGAGAAGTAAAATTCCATTCCTAAATTTCTTTTCTTTTTTATTTTTCAGAAAATTAATCAAAAATCGGTAGAAAATTATTTAGAAAAAACTTTTTTTACAGATAAACATTAAAATATTTGTAAAATATAGCAAAATATTAAAAAAGGAAGATTAATTTCGATTTCATTGTATTACCTCGAAAATAAATAAGAGGAAATAAATAAAATTTCAAAATGACGACATTTTGACTCCAAATTCTAGCTAATGGGTGGTATATCCCAACTGAAAACTGCTGCTAGTTTGGGAATACATATTGAGCTGTTAGGCAAAGTAAAAATGATACAACGGAATGCGATCGGTTTATCCACAGATGTGTAAATGTAACTGTCCTCACATGATGACCCTGGACGTTAATGGGTTTTAATAATTGTTATTTACTGCAGAAAAACATATCTCTATGCGTCCAGTATATCTGTTTAATCTTGTTCTTAATACTATACCCTTTAAGAATCCATTCAGAAGTTTTTATTGGTGTTTGACCTTTCTAACCCGCTTTACAAATTTTTCCATAAATAATAAGACTACATTTTTAGTTAGAACATCTAGCACTATAACACAGTAAATCTTATCTTACATTAAATCTTCTCTTTTTATCTTACGTTGTGTAATTTTGGTAAGTAGTGAAGGATGTGGGTATAAGAACCAAAGCATATGAAACATGCGAGATTCAGTCGAAAAATTTGATGAATCTTTCTGATAAGATTTTGTACAGACTTATTACCGATATATTGGCCTTTTCCATTGTATAATGTTGACAAACACCATGGAATTCTAGGACACGACAAAATCGAATGCTTTAGAACACACATTTAGTTTTCGAAGTTTGCTTTCGTAGTTTTAAAATACTAATGCTAATATTACTATATTTATAAATACTAATTTCAAAATATTATTGAAAAGAAAGTAGGTTTTGCATTTCATAAAACAGTTTCTAATTAACTTGAAAATAAAAATTTGAATGAAAACCAAATCCCTGATTTTTGCTCAAGTGGCGAAGTCGGAATTTTTAACATAGGTTTAGAAATAGTCGATAAAATGTTACTCTAAAACAAAATATAGCTCTCTTTTAAAAGGCTATAATTATTACAAGCTTGCTATCAATTAAATGTTTCTTTCCATTGAGGAGAAGAAAGATCGAAAGAAAATTCAAGTTTATAAAAGGTATATGTAATGCAACTGGGATGTCATAAGGTTAATATTTTGTGTGTTAATGTTTGTTTATGTTTGTAAAAATGTTCAGTGATTCACTAATGTAAAAAAAATTGGTTTAAGGTAAGCAATAGTAAATAAAAATGCTTATTTTTGATTTTCATAGATCAACACAATTATATTTTCCATTATTATGCTGTTCAATTAAGTTTGCTTTGCGCCTTGGATAGTAAAGCAGTTTCAAATAAGAAGCCAAACAGAAATATTTATCACAGAATCTTTGGTTATAATGTTTCCTATAAGCTCCTTATTAACAAACACTGTATCAGTTTTACTTCTAAAGCATGAAACATGTGCTATGTATCACATATAACTTTTCCTTTTAAAATTATTATACCAATACGTTCACTAATGAATATAAAAGATTTTTCTATATATTACTTGAATACTTTTTAGATATTGCATTACATAAAATAAATATATAAAATCATTTGGAGAGCATATATAGAAGGAAAATGGTTTTTTTTAATATTATCCTTTCATACATGTATGAGAATATGATGCTATATCTATATACACATATAGCCGAAAGCCACTTAAAAAGAAGCTACTAACTAAAAGTAGACTAAATTAAATTTTTTAGATATACAACTGATGCAAGAGTATTTATTGATACTTTATTCAGTAATTCAAATTTTAGCTTTTTCAATAGCATTTAGCTACCAACATCTCACTTAAAGCAATTTTTATCTTATATTACGTCTCCATTGACTTCCAAATTAATTTAAAGCATAAATTTCAGTAAAATTCTTCTAAATTATCTTAAAAACACCAAGATTAAGATAACTGTGAAGTAAAATTTAATTCCTAAATTTTTCTTTTCTTTTTTTTATTTTTTAGAAAATTAATCAAAACTTGGTAGAAAATTATTTAGAAAAAACTTTTTTATATATAAACATTAAAATATTTGTAAAATATAGCAAAATACTTGAAAAAAATAAAGATTACTTTCGATTTCATTGCAATACCTCGAAAATAAATCAGAGGAAGTAAATAAAAATTCAAAATGACGACATTTTGACTTCAAATTCTGGCTAATGGGTGGTATATCCCAACTGAAAATTGCTGCTAGTTTGGGAACACATATTGAGGTGTTAGGCAAAGCAAAAATGATACAATGGATTGCGATCGGTTTATCCACAGAAGTGTAAATTAACTGTCCTCAAATGATGACGCTGGACGTTAATGGGTTTTAAAAATAGTTATTTACAATAGAAAAGGAGTTTCATCTCTATGCGGCAAGTATATCTGTTTAATACCTGTACTTACTAGTATACCCTTTAAGAATTTAGAAGAATTAAGAATTAGTTTTAATTAGTGTTTGACCTTCTCAACCTGCTTTACAAATCTTTCAATTAATAATAAGACTCCATTTTGAACGAAAACATATAGCATTTTAACACAGTTAATCTTATCTTACATTAAATCTTTTCTTTTATCTTACGTTGCGTTATTTTGGTAAATGGGGAAGTATGTGAGTATATGAACCAAAGCATATGAAACATGCGGGATTCAGTCGAAAAATTTGATAAATATTTTTGATAGGATTTTGTACAGACTTGTTACCGATGTATTGGCCTTTTCCATGCTATAATGTTGACAACCATCATGGAATTCTAGAACATGACCAAATCGAATGCTTTTGAACACGCATTTAGTTTTCGAAGTTTCTTTTCGTTGTTTTCTAGTCTGCCTATGAGATTCTTAAATGTTTATTTTAATCTGACTTATCGGCGTGAAGCTGTGATAGATTATAGAAACGATATTGTACAATAAATATTGTACAATACGGCAAAGGACTCAATGCATTTCTGTCTTATTGCTGCATAAAACGCATAGTCATAGTAAAGATGATACTTTAAGTTGTATTCGTAATTATTTTCTACAAGAAGATTTTAAATCAAAATATATTGTGTATTATTCGAATGCAAGTGCGCTTGAATTTTATGAAGAAGTTTCATATATAGCTGATCAATTGCTGAAACAGTAGATATATTATACTTAATATAATCTACTATACTAATGAAATATTTAATGTCGTTTTAATGCCGAATGGAGGCAAAGAGTTTCTATGAAATAAGTAAGCGAATGAAAAAAGAAATGAAATAAATGTGTGGTTAGAAATTACGAACGCTATCAACAGCTAAAACAATATGCCCTTAGCAGTTAATTTATCTTTTCAACCCTATCAACTTTCTAACCTTAAAAATAAGCATGATAAATGATTCTTTGAATTCTCATCATTACTTCGTAGAAACTTTTATTATATTTGTGGTCAAATTTGATGAATCGGAGGATTTTGAAACGAATTTGGACCTGCGCATGAATTTCGTGAAGGTATTTTAGGTTGTTTCTAAAACATCAAATAGCTTTAGAATGAATTATTTGTAAACTGTAAGCAGGGCTCTTCTTTTAAAATGTATCTCCATAAACATCGAAGCATAACTATTATGCTTTATTTAGTATTTTGAGGTAAGCTGAATAAAAGTATTTGGAATTATTTTTTCTACTCTAAATTTTCTTATTTCTTATTTTACTTTTGTGTAGAGGCATTTTTGTTAACATAAGAAAATTGAAAATGCAAAGTAAATTACTTAAAATCCAAATCTAATACTCATCTCAGCAGTTATGAATGAAATTGAGGTCTATCCGATGATTTTAGAGACAAGAAACATCTAAATTCACTTCATAAATCTAAAGTATCAATTAAAAACACAATAATTAAATCAGAACTTAAACAAAAATAGATATTTAACGGCATAAAGAATAGTAGGTAAAATTCACTACAATTTATTGGGATGGATGTTAATAAAAATTGTTTTCACTCATGAAGTGATTTAAAATAAACGCATAAGCATTAAATGGTGGTTTTCTTCAAACCAGGTAATTTATTATATATTTCAGTTAAATTCATATATTAAAAATAAACTTATTTTATTTTCTCTATGACATTTATTTGAAATTATTTTGAATTTTGCTTTACAGATACATACTAGACTATACTAGATACATACTTGTACTTATACTAGATGTATTGTAGTAGAAATACATCTCTTGTGGCAAATGTATATAACTTCAGTTCAGGTATGGCAGTGATGTGTGACACAATATGTGATTTTCATTTAAATTTTTCATTTGGATTACGAACTTAAACTATTTATCAACACAAGCAAAGAAGCACTCTAAAATTAAAAATTCATTTGAATGGAATATTCAATTTCTCATTTAAATTTGAATTTCATATATTATATTTAAGTAATTATTTTTAGTTCCAATGAAAGAAACGATAAGATTTCTTATAATTTTTCGCATGAATCTCGATTGAAACTAAAAGAGCCTGGAAAACCATTTAATAGGAGCGCAAGACTTGAAGCAAATGACTGGGATGGAGGGAAATTACGTTGTTTGATTTGCAAATACAAATATTTGGCCAACGAAGTATTTCCAGTCGTTTTAACCTAAAGATGAGAAAACTCCTCTTTACTTACAATTTTCCAAACGGGGTGATATATCCATTTACTGTGGCTTTGAATTAGAAAATTGAACTAATTATTTAATGAAAAGTTTATAGGATAAAAATTACACGTTTTTATGCATATGACTTAAGTCATGTATGAAAACCCCCGAAAATATCATAATTCGATTATAAGCTACAATAAAGAATTCATTTTTACATTTGGTGTGGTATTTAATAGAACAGATTTAATTTAAAAACGGTATTATCGAGCTTTATTGATGAAATTAGAATGCTACTAACAACTAATACGAGGCAATTTAGGCAAGACAGCTAATTGTTTAATGAAAAGTTTATAGGACGAAAATTACACGTTTCTATGCATAAGATTTAAGTCATATATGAAAGTATGCGAATGCATCATCATTTAATTCGATTATAAGCTACAGTAAAGAATTTATTCTTTCATTCGGTATGACATTTAATAGTACAGATTTAACTTATAAACGGCATTATCGAGCTTTATTGATGAAATCAGAGATGCTACTAACAACTACTACAGACCAAAATATTGTATGAAAATATGCTACCGTGTATGTGTTTCTTGCTATTTCTCCTTCTTTTTATAAGTTTGATAATGACTATAATGTCGTAAAATCTAATTTAGATTAGACACCGAAATATTAAGAAAGATATTTTTTATGCGTTTAGTTCCTTTAAAATACAGCTACTTTGCTATGAAACATTTCACTTCTTGAGAGTCTGAAGAATTTTATACATTTTCAGGTAAGAAAAAACTCTCAATGAAAACAATTAATCACGAAACCCGTGTTATTCATATAGGTTTCGCCTAGAATATGTATACATTAAATGTTATTTTTAAGATACTTTCGAGAGAGTTCGAAGTCTTAGAATCTATATACCCAAAATCAGAACACTGTTTATATTAATCGGATTGCCATTCTTATTTGAGAAAAGTATGTTCTTTTTTCAGAATGTACTCTTTTTGAAACTATTATTTGAAGAATTTTATTTATTTTCAGGTAAGAGAAAACTCTCAATGAAAACAATTAATCACGAAAGCCCATGTTATGCATTTAGGCGTCGCCTAGAATAAGTCTAAATTAAATTTCATTTTTAAGATATTTTCGAGTGAGTTCACGATATTAATGGTTGGAAAGTCTTAAAATCTATATACCGAAAATCAGAACAATGTTTATATTAATCGGATTGCCATTTTTATTTGAGAAAAGTATGTTCTTTTTTCAAAATATACTCTTTTTGCAGTTATTGTACTACGCAAAAATACCTTATAATGCTCGGGATAGTTTTTACACCAACTACAACTATTTGTTTTACAACCCAATTATTTTTGAATATCATTCACGGTATAAACATGTGGATCAAATTATAAAAAGCACTAATATCGTTTCAGTTAAAACTGCTATTTTTTTTATCAGTGATAAAAGTAATCTCAGCAGTTTCTGATGAATCGCCTTCAGTAAGAAAACAGTAATTCGACATTGGCAAGAATTTACAGAAGAGAGGTCAAGATATTAATGATTGAAAAGTCTTAAAATCTATATGCCCAGAATCATAACACTGTTCTTGGTAATGGGATTACTATTCTAATTTTAGAAAAGTAAGCTCTTTTTGAAAAATGCACTCTTTTTGCAGTTATTATATGACACACAAATACGTTATCCTTGAGATAGCTTTTATGCCAATTTCTGTTTGTTTTAGAGCCCAATTATCTTTAAATATTATTCACAGTTAAAACATGTGGATTAACTTATATGAAGTATTAATATCGTCTCAGTTAAAACTCCCATTTTTTTTATCACTGATAAAAGTAATCTCAGCATTTTCTGATGAATCTCTTCCAGTAAGAAAACATTAATTCAACATTAGCAAGAACTTACAGAAGCAAACTTCTTCTGTTTCATCAGAGAGGGTAATTGGAATTCTCAAACCTAATGCTAACCAGCATATAATTGATCTTTTACTTTAATAACTTGGTAATAATGTAGACGATTAGTGTTTGCGAAAAAATGATGGAAGATTAAAAGAGTTATTTTAGTTATAGAAAAGGCTTGTAATTGCTGGAAGCGTGTTTTAATGAAAAAATATTTCTTCCTTACTTGTTGTTTAATTATTTCTACTCATTCAAGAAAACTCTGAGTGGTTTGTATGCAATTAACTGATTGCTTCAAACTATAAAAAGAATCCTCTTTATTGTTATACTTAGCATATGAAAACCATGCGGAAGTATTTAACTAATAACTTTTTGCATTTCGAAAAATCTTAAAAATGAGGAAAAATTCAATATTTATCTTAATATTGCTTCAAATAAATATAAATTTTCATTGTGTACACGTTACTATCTTTTTAAAAAGAACTAGAAAATTCTCTTGCTATTTGGTTATGTCGAAATTTGCTTGTTATCATTTTTAAAATGAGAAATTTCTAAATATAATTTGTTTCAGTAATAGCTGATTATATTGTCATTTTCTGAGTTTTTGAATATAATACAAATATTGAATTGTACTTATTTCGAAAAGCAATATCAGAAATATTTAAATATTTTAAAAGACTCTTTTACGGATAGAACAGCATCTTCTTATGGTTTAAATCATAATATTACTGTTTGCTTAATATTTCAAGAATCCATATTTTTTACCCAGAAAGTCAGGCGAAGTGATTTTTTGAATATAAATTAGATCTGCACGATAAAGAAATATTCACTTTGGTAATGGTGAAAAGATTTGAGTCTAACAAATTACTTGGACAATCACTGTATTCCCTCAATAGTGTAATAATTTTTTATTTATATATTTTATATTTTTATAATATTATATTTTTTATGTTCATTTAGCTGGCATTTATATTTGGATGTAAAATAAACCGTGTTTAATAAGAAAAGGGATGTTTTTATCTAAAATATCTATTTTAAGCTGTAAGAAAGGAAATGTGCTCAATTTAACTTAGAGCCATAAACTTAGCAGAATTTTCTATTTGATTCTTTATTTTAGAACAGTAATGTTTGTCGTTAGAGCAGAAATATGAAATTAAATATGATCAAATATTTTGTTCTGCAAGGACCCAAAATAAAACAATTTTGTCCTTGTCGGAGTTGCTTCTATGAAAATGGTATCTATTCTTGCTAATAATGACTGATTTGAACCATAAAAAGCTGAGTTATATTCAACTATGTTTTGAAAGTTTTTCATTGATTACAGAAAATTGATTGTTTTGTTTTTATTATTACATATAAATTTACTGCTAACATTTACGAGATGGAATCATGAATTTTTTTTTCATAAGAGTGCACAGCTAATATAACTTTTCGTTTTTTATGAAAACTATGAAGTTACCATTTAGTGAAAACTTGAAATTCATTCAAATAAAATCAAAATATGATATCCTGGAAATTAGTTATAGATGTCCTACTAGAATATTTGTGGCAAAACATCCAGAGTATATCTTTTACATTAAAATCGTTAACAGGAGTTCATTGAGCTATGTTATTCCCTATTTTTTTCATATTTTCTACAAATACCTTTGTTTTCGTTTGTACATAATTACTTGAATGTTACTAGCTTAACTTTAAGCATTATGAAAGGGGCGTAATTCCCAAATTGCAGAATTTTGGATACTTAATAGAAGATATATTGCTTGAAAACCTGGCAAATAGATCTAATATCAGGTGGATTAGAGGATTTAACCGCGCATTTATATTTTAAGTGATGAATTAAACCTATGATGAAATACAGTAACTAATTACAACATAATGTTATAGAATATAGAAAAATACAAAATGTTTAATTTTTTTAACTGTATTGAACAATATGACTGATGTTTTAGGAGTAATACTAAAATAAAACGTCGTCTTCATAGAGTATCGATGGATAATAAACAAATGAATCGCTAACTGCAGAAAGGAAACATGTCCAAAGCACAAAGCCTTTTTAAAAGGAGGATGGTTATGATTTTTAATCAAAAACAACCTTTTAATACACATGAAATGTATATTAAAAACAGCCTAACATTTCTAGAAAAAATTAAATTAAATTTTTCTTCATCAGGAACAATAGTAAATTGTCTTTTTCATGTCCTCTGTAAAATTAGTGTTTTCTGACTTGTTCCCTTTCTGCAGTTAGAGATTCAATTGCGTTATTCATTTTAAATTTTAAAGCATTCCAGAAAGGTTATTATTATTAAGGATTATTGTATATTCTAAGACAATCTCACAGTTTTAGAAAAAAATTAAGTAAATTTTGCTGCACCAGGAACGATAGTAAATTCTCTTTTTTTATGTCCCCTGTAAAGTTAGTATTTTCTGACTTGTTCCCTATCTGCAGTTAGAGCTTCAAATACGTTATTCATTTTAAATTTTAAAGCATTCCAGAAGGTTATCCCAATTGAAAACGCTTTAATATTCGGAAAGAAGTTGTTTATGTTACATTTCTTGTTATATAAACCATTTCAATCTGAAAACAGTATCCTTTTACTAACTATTAACCTATGGTCCTTTCAAATTAGTCTACGGGTTATGAAATGTTTTAAAACTTGTGTATCCATTCAAGGTAGGAAATATTTGAATTGAACCAAGGACAATGAAGCATAGATACTTCAGCTATATTTTGATATTTACATCTTGTTTTTTAGCATTGTCTTGTTTTGTCATTCAAAAGGATGATAATATTAATGAAATAAAAATGGATCGTCATTAATCCATGATTTTGTCCTTAGTAACGTAACTTTAAGCAGAGGAAATATGTGAGAAAACATGCTTTTGTACACCCCATTTTATGTAATTAAGTTATATATCTTATGATTCGAGAAGTATCCATTTAATTTGATTATTGATTCAAAAGAGGATGGCACTTTTAAAGTAGAAAAGAGAAACCCAATGCTTGAAGACTGGGCATTCATAATGAAAATAGAAACTAAAGAATTAGCTTTGACCTTTCAGTAAATATCAGTCAGATTGCTTTTGGAAATCCTGTTTTGGAATTTCAGTGTTTAAAAGCACTCTTTGATTCAAGATGAATCCCTTAAAAGAATTTACCACTTACCTTTCTCAACTAAGGATTCTGACCTGTTGTTAAGATATTTTTCTGACTTACCTTGAAATATCTTCACAACCTAGGAAATTGTCTCATATGTAAGTATTTGACTGAAACTAATGTAACAGTTTAAGACTAAACGTCTTATACGAGCATATTCAAAAAGCATTTCAAAATAACTTAGGTAATATCAGCAGATTTTTAAAAATCTTTGTTAAATATTATCGTTCATTCCTTATGACAGATAGAGCTAATATTAGTGTGGAACATGAAAGTTGTTTGTGGATTTATATATGAAATTTCGAGTTTGGTTTTTTCTTCCATTCATTTAGAAAACATGCCAGGGGTAATATATAATTTCTGTGAATGAATGACTGTAGTTCCTATGAATGACTGTAATTTCTATGAATGACTGACTGTAATTTTTATGAATGAAAGATAATCAGTATATGATTTCAACATTATTATTCTAATTAAGAAAAACTTGTTACTTCTTTAGAATAGCGGAATCTCATGGATATTTCACTTGTTTTTTCTTCTCGTAATTGAAAGGGATAAAATGGCTAATATTAGAATATTAAATGTATAACCTTGATTAGACTAGTCAATTTATACCACTTTGAAAGAGAGAGTTTCTTATGATCGTTGATGATTTTTGTGTCCCTTTTACATATTGATTTTAAAGTTTTATAAACTCATCCCATTACGAGTTTACTGAATCTAACTTCACAATATTAAATGTCCAATGGATTTTCTGACAATTTTAAATGCATGTCTAATCTTTGTTATACTTGGCAGACTAACCATTCTTAAGGTGATACTTCTAAATATAATACCAATTTCTTTTCTGTTATTAATCCATGTATACTCAGAATAGAGACACTATTTTAATCAGGGTCTCTTTTCAAGTGTCATTTTCTAAAAAGTAAACAACCTTATTCTATGATTGTTATTGGTTACAAGAAACTGTCCATTCAAAAACAAAGGCCAAATTTGATAACAGACACGACAATACACATAAACATGACGCATATAAAAACAAAAAAATAGTTACATGCAGTCTCTCATTTAACACGCGATAGAACTAAATGTTAATATAAACTTAGAAATGCAAATTCAGAAGTAAATAATCTTTAATTGAATTTTTTTAAAAAATTATTAGTAAACGCGAGTTCTTAACTTTCAAAAAGTTTAGAATACAGAATTAAAAGGAAGAAATGAATAGCAATTGAGTGCCTTACCCAGAAGCGGCGACAGTCCCTTGATTTTTGAGTGCTGGGGCCAGGAAAAGTAAAATACAAAGCATCAACGAAGCAATCATCCCCTCTTTCATATTGGCTACGCCATGGATCAAGACCCAATCTCTTGAAGTGCCGTTAGACCTAAAGGTCCAGTTTGCGGACCAGCGTGCGCCTAGGAAAGTTTTCCTTCCACCCAGCTTAGACCAGGTAATGCCGCAGCACACCCATTCGCAAGCCCTTTACCCCAGTCCAGATTCCGATGAACGTTCTGCTATCAACTGGGGGAAAAGGAGCAAGACTAGATCGATCCTGTACGGACCGAGTCTTTCGCTCCTGGACGACCAGCGCGCCTCCTAAGTTGCTCACTGCCCCCTCCTCTCGTAACTCCGAGCAGCGAATCCAATCGATTTCAAACATCCCGCGCGCACGCACACGGCGCAGCCTTCCGCAGTCCGCACTGCTAGCTCAAACATCTTCTAGTTGAAGTGTAGAAGTCCAGCGCAGCTCTGTTCATCGAATTGCTACTTCACAGAGCTGTCAGGAAATCCCTAGCATCCCTACTGAGTCCACCGACCTCTTTTTCAGGCAACTTCCGATACTAAAGCTACCGTTGACCACGCCCCTCTCTTCAAAACGATGAGCGACGCGCGAAATTTGAAAACGAGTCCTGCTTACTCGTGATTTGCGCAAGTGCGGCCTTATTGACTGGGGTGATTTTTTCCCCACTTCCCCTTGCTGTTATTCCGGCTATCACTCATCGGGAACGACTTCCACTTTTACATCTGGCACAGATTTTTAACGCCGAAAGGAAAAGTACTTCAAAAATGTAAACAAACTGCGCAGGACATTTTAAAATTAAATAATCATTATGGCAATAATATCTGCCAGCATACTGGTGGGATTTGTATGGCACTCGACATTCAGATTCTGTCATTGTTCTCAATTCCCCTCTCCTCTCTTAATTACGTCTGCTGAATATGTTGTAATTCCTTTCGGAAAGCATTCTCCTAGGATCTATCAGAAGAACAAATAATGTTTATCCAAGTAATTGAAATAAGAATCCTAATTCACATGACATAGCTTATATGTTTTTCGGAAGATATTTTTTGACCTCAAGGTTGGAAAAGAAGAAAGCTTAAAGATTGTCTAAACGTAGTCTTTAACTCAATAAGGACGACAGGCCATTGTAGGATGTATGAAGTGACAGTCGCTTGAGGGCGAAGAAAGTTGTTCTTGGAATTGTGCCTAGTGCGCCACGATATGGCTTGTTCAGCTAGATGCTTATTTTGATTTCAATGTCCGTTATTGTAAGCTCTGAAGAGGGACGGAAACTTCACGGCGTTTACAAATGGGGGTATCTACATCTTTTTAACAAGCAATGTTAATGGAATTGAATTTATACTTGTTGTTAGCATCATGAGGAGACATGATTACTAAATAAAAATAATTGGTATCTTAATTTTAGTTAAATATTCGCTAACAAATAAATGGATATTACAGATAATGATAAAATGAAACTGTAGAAACCGATAGATCTTTCATTATTTTCCTTTGGGATGCTTCCCTTTTTAAGCCCCAATTCAGTTAACAGAAATGCTGTACTGGCAAATTCAACGACCTTATCAGGAGAAAGCAAAAACTCACCCAGATTGGGGTAGCCTGAAAGTCGTTTCAAATCTCTGGCAGAAACTCGCCCTGTTGGTATATAACAGCTCTGAAGCATTTTGTCTTTAAAGAGTTAACCCAAGACGTACGTCAGTTTGAATTCCGACCACAGAATGACTGCTTAACGCAGCATTTGTTTTTCGTCGGTGCCAGTAGAGAGCGTATGCAGTTGTAGCAATAAACTATTTACTATCACCCAATGAGAATAGTGACGCTATGAGATAATCAAGCATGGATATTGTGCCAGTCAAAGGTGCAACACGTTATGATATCATGTCATCATTATGGTATGAATTGTAGAATGGCTAATCACGTCCTTCTTTTACCTATTAGATAATGATTATTATTTCTAAATTCTTTATTGCGCAATAAAATGAATAACAAAAGTTTTTATTGAATCGAGATTTTGTTAATTCTTTCAGAACTGGTACTATAATTCTATCAGTTAAGTATAAAAAAATATGAATACCTCAATGGCATTTCCGATAGTTGTAACTGAATTTACATTTTATTAAAGTATTCGTGTAAGACAGTCTTAATGCTAAAACGTTCTGGTTTCTTTTCAAAATTCCGAAAAAATTGCTTAGGATTCTTAAACTTAACGGTTAATAAACTAAAAACCTTATAAATGGTGCAACAGCACATTTTAGCGTGAGAACCTTGATCATCTCAGAAAGAAGAAAGCGAATTCCTATGAGGTTGCCAAGTTCAATTAATCAAACACGAAGACTGGAAAACCTTCACACCTTTACTGTTCCGTGCCCATCAATTCAACTAAGAAATTTTAGGAAGAGGTAGTTTTTTCTCTGATACTTTATCTGCAAGAATATGGCGAAGCTTTATTTCTTTCCTTTCTCGAGTAAAATGCTCCTTGATTTTTATATGAAAATATAAGCTTAAGAAATCTGTGATGCATTTTAAAATGTCATATTTTCTATGAATATTAATAACTCTTCTACTACCCATTTTAAAGCTGGTATCTTGATATCTTAGAACTTTGAGATTTTTTATAATCTGAGAATTGTGACGTTATCTTTCTGCTATATTAAATTATGAGATTATTATTCAACTTTTAAAAGAAAGTTAAAGGCAGATTACGTCTAAAAGGCTATTTGCTCAGTAAGCTGGAAATAGTTGGAACTCTAAAATTTAGTCATTACCTTCTGAAATCTTTCTGAAATTTAAATCTTATTAAAAATTTATATAAAATCAAATGGTAAAAGTAGCCAACAGTGAACAAAAGATATCAGAGGCAGTTATTGTTAATTTATAAAAAATGACACTTGCATATATTCTAAAATTTTTTTCTCAAATCGGTTACGAAATTGTTTCATCAAGAGTACAGATACTGTGTCAGAAAGCATGCTATCTTTAATTAAAATGCATCAAAATTAGAAATAGCCACATCCAGTATTAAATTCAGGCTTATACCATGCGTGAAGTGGCACTGAAAGGTCTCTTATCTTTGAAATTAGAAATGGGCCAGTTTAAAGGATGTTTTCTGAAGATTTGTGTGATGGATGTTACTTGAAATCGATGAGCTTCATTCCATTTTGAGAAGCTTCTCATTTTGTTCAATAAATTGTCAAAGGTTTTATGGCTCCGATCATGAGCACTTTTTTCTAACTTTTCACGAGAAGTTAATTAAATAAGGAATGGATATCTACGTTTAAAGGAACTATAAATACATATTCAATCTCATTATGAACAGAAAGCATCGATATCACCACATGTGCATTTGTTGTGCTGACTAAGCTTCTACTAATGGGAAGGAAATGCTCATATTCAGTAATAAATTCTAATATCTCATCTAGATGCCCTAAGTGGTAAATAATACTTAGAATTAAAGGGTTTAACTTTCCAGGAATTACCTAAAGATCTCATCTGTTTTATACTTTGACCTTCTCTTTGTCCTTTTTTCTTTCCTTTTTCATCTCCTGATAGCGTGAAAAAAGCGAGGACTTTCCTTAAAAAATCGTCACCATCCTGTTTGCTTGCAGCGCTTCTTGGAGAAATCAACCTACACGTTGGCTGTACATGCCATCTTGTTAACTGTTCAAATGGGATCTGGGTTGAATTTTGGGGTCTTCACTATGTGAACCGCTTGATTTTAAAAGGGGTCTTTCTTCAGTCTTGACAAAAATCATATTTTTATTTTCGTTTTTATTTGATAAATATGACTACATTTTTTTGGGTAAACACGGGACTTCAGCCATTAACAATCACGTTGTAATAAAGCATCAAAATTTACATATGTTAGCAGGAGACTTCTCCGTAGAAGACCCCTTTTAACATCAATCTAGCTGTTCTCTGCTAGATGTCAGAAGTCCCCTTTTAAAATCAAGCGATTCATGTGGTCTTAAAAGGGAAATCTTTCCAATTCACTACATTTGGAGCTTTGTTTCATGTTATTGGGTTGATAAGCGTTGCATTGTGATACCCGGTGTGCAAGTCAACTGGTGTGCTAGACTTTAGTTAAATTTTCTTGGGATCAAGACCCCAGATAATACTCCAAATATCTTTTAAGGGTTGGGAACTGTAGACGGATCAACCGACTGCATAGGTCCTGACTAGAATTACTGCAAAAGTTCTCAATTCTTTTTCGGTATATATGTGATAAGAGGGACTCTCTGGGGTCCAATTACCGTATCTCATTAACGCAAGCTGTATGCGCATATCTGTCAAAATTAACGCAAATCTGTTCCCAGGTTTTCAGTGTCGCTTTCCAGATATCATAAAACATTTTACCACAGTAGATTTCTTTTTGATCAAATTAACAATGATAGCACTCAGTATAATTCAAAAAGGAGAGCAATCCTCTACTGTACGAAAACAAAAAATAATTCTCAGAATATTTGCTTAGGGACTCGTACCAATCAGTTGAAATATCACCGAAAGAATTTACATCAAAGTATGAGAAAACCCTAAAACAGTTTTTTCAACAATTAAGAGAGACATCAAGACATTGAGTATCACTTAAAAAGTGGTTTTTAATATCTTTTTCGCATCCTAAGCAAAGCAGATTTTCGAAATGGTTTCCTCAAATAATTTATTTGATGTTTGTTGTTTTTTAAACGATGCTAACTTAAGTGTTTATTATTTCATATAGTCTGGGCTTCAGTATTTAAAAATTCATTCAAAAAATATCTCAAATTGTTTATATTTACTTATAATGTTTAAATTCCTCAACAAACAAATGAATTATTTAGTCCATTGTGGAGATAAAGAGCATTTCTAAATAAACAACGAAATCGAATTTATAGACTTTAGTGAAACAAACAGGGATGAAGTACACCAAATGAAGTAACATTTTTGGCTTGAGATGGATAATTTTTAGTCTTCAAAGTAAGACGAAGAGGAACTTAAGGGAACTTTTGCAACAATAATCGAAGAGGGAATGGAAAGAGAACAGAAGGGAAAAATAAAGCAGAAAGAGAGCATGAAATTCCATTGAGAGAAATTGAGGTTCAAGAAAAGACACGAAAAGGTAAAAACTTGAAGTTAGAAGCAGATAAGGGTTAGAAAAGAATAGTAGTAGCTTTTTAAGGTACTTAAAAGTTTTGAAGGGGAATTTTCTTGAATCTCCCAGCTGACCCAATGAGTGGCCTTTCTTCCTCTGAACGGTTAAAGAATATTTGCTTTATATGAGATCCCTCAATATTTCTACGGGATAATTATTGTGCACTACTTGAGGGTCATGTAAAATGATTAAATCCATTACGAAGAACAAAAGGGCTAAAGATGAGAGAAAGGTTTTTAACTAACAGATTTGAAAGTATTAAACGCGACAAGAAATTTTACAGTATGTTTCTAGATATCCATATCATAAGGTAGGCTACGATATCGGAATCTTACGCAAGCTGTGAAAAAACTTGTGGCTGTTTAACAAGCGCAGTTCTCTTCAGTTTTGAAAGCACATATACATGTTACAGAGACGGAAAGGGAATTCTCCTTAATAAAGCATAACTTCATGGCTGCATTACTAAAAACGAACTGTAAAATAAAATTTTCATTGTAGAAAACATATCTTTTTCTCCAGATTAAAGCAAGAAGTTTGTGTGAATCCTACAAGAAGTGAGGGTTAAAAAATATTCGGTAATGGGGATGAGCTGTACAACATCCAGGTGGAGAAGTCTTTACGAAATAGAATGATAGTGAAAGCAGTTAAGACTTGTTTCAACTGTCTTAAAAAAGGGCATATAAAAAAGACTGTCCGAAAAATAATAATATTTTGATGAAGACATAAGCTAAGAGAGGGAATAAATTATAGTATGATTAACTTAGAAAACTCAAATTCTGAACTGGAAGTATTGGATATCAGCCTGTTGCAAATTTAGAGACAGAATGACAAAATTTTATGGATAATCAATAAGGGCACTGACTTGACGTCGACAGTTCAGAAAACAATTCTCATGTTGTTAAGAAATATATTTTTAAAGCCACCAATATATTTTAAAGTAGAAGAAAAGCGGTATGCCGTCTCACTGTATTCTCCAAAGGCAGACACATGAGACCCAGTATATGGGTTCAGGGATCTGTGGTAGTTAATTTGAAGGGAAAGCTTTGGTACCCCAAAGGAAGTAGAATCCCTATGGGAGAAAGAGAGTAGATATTCGTTGGAGGACAAATGTCCAATCGAAAGGAAAGGAAGGTACGTGAAGATAAATTGTCCCAACAGAAATTTTCGAATAAATAGCACGGATATTTCCATTCAAGTGATTAGCACAGTGTCGAAAAGTCCAAAGAAATATCATGATAGATGCTTTGGTTTTTTCCAAGGAAAAAATTGAAAGAAAGCGACACAAGAAAGTATAGTCATTTTATTTATATATACTTTTCAATAAACCAGTTCTTATTCAGAGAAAGGATAATTCTGTGAGAGAAAAATGAAATTTTACTTTTATTAAGTTATTATTTCACGTCATGTTATAAACTCGATTAAAAAACATTTGCTGTTATAATCATTATTCCGCGTGATACGAAAATTCTATTTTTTGTGTCTTATAAAATGGCATTCAAGTATTTTATTCCAGCTGTTTGCTCCGATTATTTCATAAAATTCCTAAAAATGCATTATATATTTATGTAATATTATTTTATTAATTAAAGGATGGCTGACTTATGAGCTTCCAAATTAGAAGAACCTTGGAATCATGCTTGCCAATAAGAGTTAGGAAAAAAATTAGCGCATACTTTTTTATTGGATGATTGTGGAAGGAAGCTGATTGAAAACATTTTTAATTTGTGAGTAAATCCGAGGTATTTTTAACCTAATGGAAAGTTTAACAATTTTGCTGAATGAACACTAAGCCATGATGGAGCAAAGAAGGTTAGTTTTGGTGATGTGAAAAAAGTGAGATGTGAGGAGATCTTGAATTGGTCTTAATCAATGGGAAAATAAGAGTAGTAGTTTTACTCTTTCAGTTGATCAGTTTCAAAGATTTAAATACTGCTGCTCTTGGATTAAGCTGTTTAAAAGCAAAATCCTTTGTAAAATTTAGGATGCGCTTTAAAATGAAATTTAATGTTATTTAGTCACATAATTAAGAAAGTATCAATTCTTTCATCCCAAATTCACAGACTCACTCATTTTCAACTTTTTAATTTCAGGAGTCACCTGTATATTCCACGATTTAATAAACTTATCATTTTAAACTTTTCCTAAGATTTAAAGGATAGCTATGCCTGTTGATATGATGCTTTTGAAAATTGTATTTTTGAAGTAAATTGGGGACATACAAGTTTTTCTTGACGCTGAGTTAATAATCATTGTGTTTTTCTCATAAATTACAGTTTTTAGCCTTATTTTGCAAATAAAATTTTTTTAAAATTATTTTTATCCATGTCGCAGTAATATTCGTGCACAAAAGTGCATTCGAAATTATATAGGCGAGAGTGGGGTGAAACCGGGTACCTTGATTTTGGCATTATTAATTCTCCATTTTAGTGGGAAAATTCTGAATTATATTCTACTAGTGACGAAAAAAGAATGGCCATAGTTGCCATGTTGTTGTTGAATTCACTTCGTCTGTGAAGGTTTATTTGTTTTATGACGTCAACTCGCCAATGTTTGTTTCTTTTTAAATTATCCCTACTTATTAATCATTACAATTTTAGAAACTATGTTTAGTCCGGCTTATAATATGTTTACTAAGGATTTATATCCTAGCAACAATAAAGATTTAGTAAAACAATTGCGTGGTTCTCTTTCGTTTTTCATAACCTCTGCACTCGGGGTAAAACCAGGAACTTCTTGTTGGGTAAAATCGGGTACTAGGGGAAACGGCGGATTCCCAACCGAATAGGATTTTCTATGATTGTGAGATAGTTGGTAGTTTGTGAGGGCCATTCCTATTTGACCTTTGAGTCAAATGGATCTGATGGTTCGTTATCATTTCCAATTAATTCCGATTTCCAATATTTCCTTTTTTGTGATAATTTCAAATAATACAAAGAATTATTTTAGTCATAATTTTAAAAAGAATTGAAATTTATTTATTCCATTATTTCCTCGCTTGCAAATAAACTATTTTTATTCTTTTTTCTCATATAAAACTTAAAATGCACGCCGTTGCTAAACAATAAAACATAAAATCCGTTGCTAAACAATACTTCTTCCGAGGGATGCTTTCATTGCTTACTACTTCGGATTCCGTTTCTTATTTTCTTTTAAGAACATTGTAAATAAACACTACTCGGAACTTGTTCATTGTTTTATAAGTTATCTAGAAAAATATAAAGAATCTTTAATTTAGCATCAATACAAAAAATATCTTAAAAATTTATTAAAAACAGCTTTTAAAACCAAGTTTTTATTAGTGTATTAAGAAGTAGAACTATTTTATTTCTATTATTTTCTGCTTTTTAGTCTTTATTTTATAATTCATTACTATAAATATTATGGAATTTTGAAATCAATTTTTTTTTCTTATTCATTACCAGGTGTCGCGCCTTGCCGGAATCAAAATTTAATTGAATTAAATAATAATAAGAATATGAAAATATATGAATGATAATACGAATAAGAAAATATATGAATGCTAATAAGAAAATGAAAATATATGAATGCTAATAAGAATATGAAAATATTAAAATAATATATTGCATCGAGATTAGATAATTGTACAAAATTTCAAAACTCTATCCCATCCGGAACAGAGTGAATAGCCCTTTGCAAAATTCAATATTTACAAACATGAAACAAGTCAAGTTAAATGAAAGTGTATAACGAAACAAAAGTAGCATTCCTTTAAGATTAAAGTAAAATTGCAGTCAAGTATAATACCTAATTTTATTCTGCTGTTTTTAATGTTATTTTATTGAAAAATGTGGTTTTTAGTATGATAAAATGCTGGCGCTTAAACAGTTGATACTGGAGCCTTGTGGATAATTATTTGATTTTCAGAATATGCAGAATTCTTTATTTTTTTGTTTCTTAATTTATAATTTTTTGTCTTTTTAATCTTCTTCTGAAAGACATTAAATTTAGGTTTCTATTCATTCTAACATGATTTAAAAAATTGTGAAAACAATAAACAGTCCTAATATGAACAGTTATTATTAAGCCTACCTCTGAATTCCTGTACTCATAAATATTCTTTTCCTAATGTACGAAAATTTGTATCTAATAGTAAGCAATTTTAGTAATGTTATGATTTTCTTATGCTATCATTTTTCTTAAATTATTTTCAAAATTTAATTTATGACAATGAAAATGTTTTCTCCGAATTCAAGCGTGGGATGCAAATATTTACTTAATCATATTAGGGTCATTCTCACGAAAAGGTACTTTCTACAGTCCCTAGGTGATAAATATTAGAAAGTACAACAAATTTCCTAATATTTTTTATTCATATCTATAATTTAAGTTTTAAGAAAGCTATTCAATACGTTTCTACTAAAATAGTTTTGCGATTTAACTCTCATTTTTTTAATGAATATAAGACAAAAGTCCCCCTCCGTGGAGCAATTTTTTTAAAAGTTGCAATTTGTTTCAGTATTAACTAGTTTAAAGTCTCTAGTTAAGGTCTAAACTAACATTTTTTTTAAATATTTTTATTAGGAATTAATTTTTACACTTTGTCCCTTGTCAAATACGTCTCTCTCTGTGGACACAGAAAATAACTTAAAAAAATATCATAAGTGACAGCTCATGTCAAATGATTATGAAAGAGTTTAGAAGAAAGGCAGGCAATTTGATTTTTAAGGAATAAATTTCGCTCTATTGCGAATTTATTGAATATATTCCAATTTATTAGTTCCATTTAGAGTTTGGCAGAGTTCTTAGCGTCCACTCCGTGGTCATCATAAATAAGTTAAGAAAAATCTAATTTATAATTAAAATACAAAATTTTGATAGGTTTAGTATCGAATTTAATAAAAATAAGGGTATCACTTTAGCCACGTAAAAACAAAAGCATTTAAAAATTCAAAACTTGTTTTTGTCTCGTCCATGGAGTTTCCCTTCGTGGACCCTTATTCCATGTTCACAGAGGGTATGGCATTGCCCATGAAAGAGACAAAATCTCAAAAATCATGATACATATAGATAAATTAAAATAATATGAATTAAAAGTTCTTTGGTAGAAATTTTTTATGAAATTTAGTGATTTTCTTATGCATTTTTAAAAAATTTAAATTGAAACGATTTTCTCGAAAAGAATTAAGGTAAAAAATTCACGTAGAATATTTATAATATTAAAGCTTCAATAATGTAGTATAACAAACATTTTAATAGTCAAATTTATTTTTAGAAGAAGTGAGAACATCAAAAAATAAAAAAAAGACAAAACAGTCAGATGCGCAAATTCAGAAGGGAAGAGAGTAGAAATTGATTATTAGATTGTTTAAGAGTATAAAAATTTAAAATGTACTAGAAATCTAATCTAATAAAAAGTACTAGATTATTTATTAATAAATAAATATATGATATTCCTTAGTCTAGTATATATTTGATTACTTTCCTGCAAAATGTTGACTTTCATTTATTTGAAATTGTTCTTAAATATTATTAACTATTGCGAAGTCAGTGCCATTATATAAAGTGCTATTTATTTTAAAATGTTAAGTTTTCTTGCACTGGTTTTTAATAAATAATTTTATTGTTTAATTATAAGAAATAAACCTGTACCAAATCTGCCTAATAATTATTCAATTATGCTTTCGTTTAAAATGTAAATGTTCCGTTGACTATCATGTCTCCTTAGTAGACAGGTCAAAAATTTTAAAAATAAAAAATCGGTGAAAAATAAAATATAGAAAGCTTGACCACTAATATAAGGGTATTTATTAAGCTTAAATGGAAGGATCCATGCAACTTTTAAGTTTTTTTACATACTTTTGTATAATAATTTTTTTTATCTATCTGTACCTTTTTCATGAGAAAGACGCATTACATTTATGAAAAATATTATGATTGTTTAAAGGAATGGAAAATATACAGTTTTTCCCATAAAATGTATTTTTTGTTAGTTCTTAGAATACTTTTCAAAGAAATTTTAACTTGTTTTTTATTTCTAGGTTTTATTTTTGGATAAAAGGGCCAAGTACAGGGTGTCCGAAATGTATCTTTACCACTTTAGACTTTAATGACTTCAAAACTATACTAGATAATAACAAGCGGCTTTCAATATGTGACAAGTTAACTCATAAAGTTTTTTTTGTTTTCCAGTAGACGCAGATTTGGCGAAAAATATGGACGCCACAGGAGAAAGTTCAGTGTGTAGCCTGGTTCATAGAGACAAAGTCCGATGCCCAAGTGCAAAGGAACTTTGGGACACAGTATGGAAGGGAATCACCGACCCGACCAACTATGCGGGCTTGGTATACGTCATTTATGGAAACAAGTAGTGTTCGCCATAAATAGAGGACGGGTCACCCATCTGTTTCAGACGCTAACGTTGCATTTAGGTATCGGACTTTGTCTCTATGAACTAGGCTACACACTGAACTTTCTCCTGTGGCGTCCACATTTTTCGTCAAATCTGCGTCTACTGGAGAACAAAAAAAAAATTATGAGTTAACTTGTCACATATTGAAAACCGTTTGTTATAATATAGTATAGTTTTGAAGTTATTTATTAGTATTTGAAGTCTAAGTTTGTAAAGATACATTTCTGACACCCTCCAGACATTCCAGCTTTCGTCCTTCATTGACCTCTGTATGAAAAGGACGCCCGAATAAAAAAAATACCATTTTAAGTTTTCTCGCTTAAAGCAGCTAGCGATTTTCTCAGGAAAGAGTTCTTGATGTTCAGAATCGACGTCGAGACATGCTTACAATAGAGCTTAAATAACAATTAAAGCGAAAGAAATATGCTATTCAGAATAAAATTTCGTTCCATAAGGAACACAAATTTCCAGGAAATGTTTACAACACTCCGATATTGGCTTGTTATGAATTGATTTCTTTTCCCCGCGTTCTTCTCCTGTCATTGCTTGTCAGATCTCCCGCTATTTGGTTTTATTCCTTGGGATGGTTACTGACCTAAACACGTGCGGACAGCTGGAAACTTTGTGTCATCCTTTGATATTTTTTTTGTTGTTGACTGTAAAGCACAATTTATATCTTTTTGGAGCTTTTATTTCTTAATTTCCAACAACTGATATCCTGTCTTCGCTTGCAGTCCTATTCTAGCCATCTTCAGAGATGAGGTCAATCTAAAAATGTATACCCTTCTCTCTGAAATTCATCATTTTTTTATTTCAGTAAAATCAATTCACAAAAGATTAAGGAAAAAATTTTGTCAAAAATATGCGTTATATATAACATTTTCTTTTTCAGAGATAAATATACATTAGATAACAGCATGCTCTAAAGTAAACAAGGTGAAAAATTTCTAGAAGGATTTAGAAACCAGTTTATTCGAATTCGTGACTGGTTCTGACCACACCACAATTTTATTGTTTTAAAGAAAAATTATTAGTGTGAATTATAATTAATCCGAAAGCAAATTAATCTGAATCTAAATCTAATTAATCTTATTTGAATCAATTAAAAGTACTAACTATTTTGACCAATAAATCTAAAGTTTCGATTACATTCTTACTACACAACGAAAAGTGTAATCTTGACAAAAAGGGTGTTCTATTAGAATCCTTCGAAAGTGAACATGCAAACTTACAAGAAAAATATCCTTTCGCAAATAAGAAAACGACAGGATAATTATATATTAACTTACAAATACAGATCATAAAATTATTGAAAGTTGAAGTTGTATGTATATATAGGAAATATATCGAATGAAACTCTAGAACATTCCAAACTCAAGTAACATTGAGGATATGTTACAGATGCTGATAATACAGAGTTGTTATGATTAAAGTTCGCCTATTCTAGAACCGGTTCTATGGCGCCAAACAAAATCAAATAATACTAGAATATAGCACAAGTGATGCGTTCTATGAAAACCGAAAAGAAAAAAAAACGATAATGAAAACGGTATTTCGAACGAAAAAGACTTTTCGTTCAGAACTGAATTTCGGCAGTGTTTTTAATTAAACTAAAATAAACTCAAATGAACTATTCAATTTTGCTTCAGTTATAAAAGAATCGTGCTAAACTCGCTTTAGATAGTGGCGAAGTGCTACCTATTGATTCTTTTTTCGGTTTTCACAGAGCGCATTACTTGTACTCTATATTAGTGAAATTTTGTTTCCTTTGGAGCCATAGAACTGGTTCTAGGTCCTCCTAAATAGGCAAACTTTAATAATAACAACTCTTTATAAATGAAAAATATAATAAAATAGCATTAAAAATATTCTGCTATTTTTATAATTTGTTTGTAAAAAATACAGAAATCTTAACAATGAACAGTTGTAATAAAAAATAAAACACTTGTGCAGAAGTATGCTGCTTTTCACGCCAGCAGCACAGCTGCGGCACATGACACATAAGTCTGTCACGTATTGTATGTGGGAAGGAAGGCTTCAGTCTTCAAAAGCTGTGATTGGTGTTGTATATGCTCATTATTCTATGAGACTAAGCAATGTCAGATCTAACAGGGCCATGATTGCTGGAGAAAGCTAATCTGAAGCCTTAGTAACCGAAACAGCAAACCTTTGAGATATGAAAGGAACATGATGTCAGCCGTTATTACAAAAGCGGTAACATGGCTTTTTCTAAGCTCAGCAGTAGACGAAAGACAAAGCGGATTTAAAAGCACAAACGGGAGCAGAAACTCATAATGGTTGAAATGAGCGAGCAAACGTCATTCTAGGTAACATTTAAAATGCATAGTTATTTTCAGTACCTCGTTTCCACAAAAAATGACTAAAGGAAACTTCATTCTTAGCACATTTATTACACAGTGGAAATGGTCATGGCATTTAGTTATATGGTGTGTTGAAACAATATTTACTCTGCTTCATACCACTCGGAGTGCTTATGTCTGGAAAACGTCAAAAGCAGCTTTTGCTCTTGACTACCTCTTGCAAACTGTGAAGCATGGAGGTTACTTCTTTTAGGTATGGGGTACGATGTATATCGTATATGGCGCGGTCTTAGCTCACATACTGTTCTGTATGGGAAAATCAAAGTCGATCACTGTCGGAAAATTCTAGGAGATCATGCCAATCCTTTTGTTCAGACTTTCCTGGACGGAAGCAACTTTCTCAAGAAGATAAAGCTCCTATACACGTTGCTAGGTATATTCATCCTATTTCAGCAGAGTTCGAATCGGATTGTCACAACGGCCAATGTGCTACCATGAATACCTACGTGAAAATGGCTCGTCTGTGTATGCCTGACATACACTTAAAGTGTATTTCAGGTCTTTCGACTCAACTTGGGTACGGACATGAAACCGAGAGTCACTTCTTCACTGTTTCCTTATCGTCAAAATAAGATGTACTATAACATTTTCCCGGTAATTTCATGCTTGCGTTTACTTGCTTTGTATCCATTTATCAGAATGGAGTGATTTTTCTTTGTTCAAATCACTCAAAACATGTCAGCGGCGCATAATATAGATTTTGTTTCACATTATCTGAATATTAACTATTTTTGTGAATGTTTTTCATCATTGGAAGAAGCAACGAATTTTATTTTTTGTTCCTTGTTAAAAACATTTTCGCATTCTTTCCAGGCAGAAAACGAGGAAGAGAAAGAACCGAAAAATCTTTACGAGAGAAACAAATTTATTTTCAGTGCTCTTGTAGTTTACTTAAAGGATTTTCTGGATTAGAAGGAATCAAAATATATGCAGCGAATCCTGTTCTTACCTAATGAAGTAATTAGGTAGAAAAAGCAGGAGAAATAAATTAGTAATTTCAGTAAAGTAGGTTCTTAAGCTTAGTAACTAGATTTTTCGCGATGTTAAAAAAGGAGCACGGCCATTTATCCTATAATCGTGAATTCTCTGAAAGCTGAAATATCTTTGTAATAAAGATATTTTTTTGCACGTGAACAAATATTTATAAACGTTATTTCATCTAGCTCCTAATAATACTCTTGAATTAAATGGTGAATAGTCATTGTTTATGAATTTCAAATATTTTTCATGTATCAAGACCTTCATGCGGAACTTAATCCTAATGAGAATTGCATATGTTTGCTAAGTGTACAAAGAAAATTGAAAAATATTATGGTAAATACTTTGTTTTAGTTTTAACAAAGATAAAATGGTATGTAAATAGAAATTTTGCTTAATGGAATTCTGTTGACTTTGAAAATGAATTCTCTCTCTATTCAAATGAAATATTCAAATAATATGTATTTCAACCATTGAAAATTGTTTCCCTAAAACGTTTTGTGACTTTATTGACATATTAATTGGACCAAGGATTACCTGCACTATTGGCAGGTATAGTATGAAGAACAAAGTTGGGGATAGGGAAACATTATATATAAATATTTTACAAACAATTAAAACTCAAATAACATTTTCAGTATATACACCTATTAAACCAATAATTATTAAAATTAAATATAAAATAATGTTCCCTAATTAATTAATAATCATACAATGAAATACAGAAAGATAATTAGATTATAAACTATTACTATGAAAAAGGCAACCCAGATCTGGAATTCCAGCAATCAAATGCCAATCTGTCTTAGGAATCGATTATGTCGCATTAAATTCGAATTTTAGAGGCGCCAACCTTCTGCGAAGGACAATTGTTGGAAAAAAGCAAAAAGTATAGGAGTTAATCTCCAAAATATTTCAAGATAAGAACGAGAAAAATAACTAAATGCTTACCAATACAATGTCATAGCAATATAATGCCAAGAGCTATATACGAATTACAGTTCCGCATTTATAGTGAAAATATCATAACTAAATTAGGCTATATATACTATACTAAAACATAATTAATAAATCAAACTATAAATTTTATTTTTAAACTCATTATAGTAACTTATTTTAATATGAGATTATACTTTAAATAATATGATGCATTCTTAAAATTAAACGATGTAATCTAAATTCTAAAAATAGTGGCGCCATCTATCTATGTAGTGGTGTAGTAAAATCTAAGTGAATTCCATAAATATGATTACTTCAAAATAATTAATTCCAAGAGACTATTAATTTAAAGGTGTTAAAATTTTTTTGTTAACATAAGCAAACATGAAATTAATAGGAAATCCATATCTCAAAGCATTTTCAATAAATGTATCGATATATGATCCCAGGTTTTTTCTGTCTGTGATTAAAATAGTGCTTCTATGGGTATAATTCAGGACGATGTTTCTATAAATTTGAATACTTATATTGATCTTCCTAAATGGTAGCCTATATATATATATATATATATATATATAACAAATACGAAACAAATTTAGATACATTACATGCGGTACGAACACCTATATGTATAAAACTGGAATAATCTTCTCCAAATATCTCAACATTATCCTCAAGTTTATTGAAGACGAAAATTTTACCTGGATAATTAAAAACAATAATAAAGTTATTGAATTCCTTAAAAATAATAAAATAGATACAATAGAAACCTATGATTTTCAAGACCTCTTCACAAGCATCCCATTAGATAAATTACAAGAAGTCTTAATGAACTATTTCTACGACCTAAAAAACTTACTTAACATCCCAATAACATTGTGGAAAGATCTTACAAATTACTGTATTTACAATAACTTTATTTTCAACGGGGAAAATATCTTTCAGCAAATTAAAGGCATCCCACAAGGGACCAGCTATTCTTCTCTTCTGGCCAATTTATTTCTACACTTTTTTGAACGGAATTTCGCTATTAATTCGAATTCAGTCTTTAGATTCATTGATGACCTCATTATTTTTAACCATAAAGATTTCAATACAATTAATAATACTCTGTATCCAAATGAACTTAAATTAATACAAACCAATAGCTATCAACAACCAGTTATTTTTCTGGACTTAATTATTGATTGTCAAAATACTTTAAAAATAGATATCTATGACAAAAGAAACGAGTTTAAATTCAATGTCAATAGATATATTTTTTGGAACTCAAATATCTCTTCTAAAATCTACAAAAACACTATCATTAATCAACTCATAAGAATTAACAAAACCTGCAGCGATAAAAATTCAATCAAGAAACAAATTCAACACCTTATAAATAACCTTAATAGTAATGAAATTCCTACCTCCTTCTACGAACCTTTAATTAATGGCTTTAAGATGTAAGTACAGGATTGCATATTAGAGCTATGCTGGCGCAGTTCTAATACTGTGGTAGGGTCTCTCAAGCCAGACAGGTCTAATGTGATTACCTCGAAAACGCATCTTTAAGTCGTTTATTAACGGATTTCAAATTCAAATATTATTTAACACTTACCGTTTCCACCTTATTTTTTAATTACACTAGTTACACTATTTTTAAATTACACTCATTTCCTTTTTTCATCTTTTATTAATTTTATATACACCTTAATTTTTAAATACACTCCTTTCCTTTTTATCATCATCCCTAAATTTTTATACACCTTATATTTTTTATATTACACATTATTTTTTAAATACACTCCTTTCCTTTTTTCATCATTTCTTTAATCTTCATCGTTTCCTCATTGTAGTTCGCTTTCATCCTTTTTTCCATCGATTACCTAATCTTCATCGAAACTCCCCCACCCTCAGAAGTAACTTGATATTTTCGTAAACATCCGGTCTCTACATGACGCGCTCAGTCAGTCCCTTTGTCACGTCTCCCGTTGGTTGCATCTCTCAGTTTTAGGTTCGTAATTTCATTTCTTTTATTTGTATTTCATTCAAATTCTTGGTTTATCATAATGTTCGGGGTAAAGGACAGTGTTTTTTAGCTATATGCCAACACTGTTCGCAGAAAACATTATGATTTCACTAATTTTTTAACGGTTCGTATAGATTTTACTTTCCCTGATGAGCATCTATACGCTTTTACCGTTTTACTACAGTCTCTCCATTTTATTTTAACATTTTTTGACTTTCATGATATTGATATATATATATATATATATATATATACAGTGTGCCCTCTAAAGTCCGTTGTCACCCCAATAATTTCTGAACGGCAAGAGCTATAGTCATAAAAGTGGGCTCTAGGTATAGTAAAGTGGCCATGCGCTAAGCAAGAAAACCGCTTACAGCGCCACCTGGTGGCAAATTTCGTAGTTAGCATTCTTATCTCATAAATGGTACGAAATACGGGAAAAAAGTCAAGTGCCAATTATTGTGAAAACGAAAAAATAGGGGAATAAATCCCCAAAATCTTTCAAGATTAGATCATACAAATGAAATACAAAAGATAGTTTGATTAAAGACTATTACACTATGAAAAACGAAAACCTAGAATTGGAATTCCAACAATCAAATGCCTGTCAGCCATGGGAACTGATATGTGTTGCATTAAATCTAGATTTTGTGGCGCCCATCCTCTGGGAAAGCCAATCGTTGGAAAAATAGGGGAATAAATCCCAAAAATCTTTCAAGATTAGGAACGAGAAAGAATATAACTTATAACATGCCAATTGAATAGTTATACATATTGCTATTACTTGAGCATTATCCTAAAGATATTTTTTCATTTAAAGTGAAAATATTATTTCTAAACTAAGCTTTTAATACTATAATAAAACACTATAAAAATATTAACTATAAATTAAATTTAAACTTTTATAATAATATATATCTTTCTTAGAAATGTACATAAAAATAAAAAAATAAATATAGGATCCAATCCTATTCTTAATATAGTGGCGCCATCTACCTATGAAGTGATTTACTAAAATCTTTGTTGATTCCATTATATATGATCACATCAAAAATAAGTCTAAAAGTCTTTTAATTTAATGGTGTTAAATATTTCTTATTAACATAAGCATACATGAAATTTATAGGATACCCATATCTCATAGCAGTTTCAAGAAATGTATCAATATGAGACTCCTGTTTTAATCTGTCTGTGACTAAAATAGTGCTTCTATGAATATAATTTAAGACGATATTTCTATAAATTTGACGACTATTGTTGCTATTCCAAAAAGGTAACTTGTTTGTATTGAACTGAAAAGTTTCTTTTATCATAAATCTCTATGCTTAATTTATTATCAACTATTTTTAATTCAAGATCTAGAAAATCTGCAGAAGAAAAACTTTCATTATTTTTTAGTAATATCAAATATTCTGGATAAAAGTCAATTTGTGGTGTGTAGTCTTCTACTGCTGAACATATTAATAAATCATCAATATGTCTATACATGATATAAGAATTATTGTAAATATTTTCTTTTTCAAAATAGTGTAAATATACATTAGCTAGAGCATTGCTGGCTAGTCCACCTTGGGAAGTCCTTTAATTTGTTGGTATAATTTATTGTCAAAGCTAATATAATTTTCTTTTAATATAACTCCCATTCGTTACGCATCTATATTTGATAGGATTTTTATGAAATTTTGGTGTAAGAAAAATATGGGGATAGTTCACTTTCTCTCAATAAATATTTAATTTCTTATGAAAAGCTTTAATTCTATTATCTATTTCTCTTTTACTGAAATTAGTTTCAATACATGCCTCATTATTTATAATATGTTCTTTAAGTACTTTACAATAACAATACTTATAAATGATACTTAAACAAAATGTAAATGACTATTTAGATATATTAAAGTTCAAGAAATGTAAAAACAAGAGATGCAAAACTTGCATCATGATAAATGGAAAAAAAATTAATGAATAATCTAGCCATTTGTTTTGTAAAACTTATAACTGTATCTACAAATTAACATGTAATGTATGTAACTTTAATTATATTGGTCAGACTTCGAATACAATTAACATTAGAATTAATCAACATAGATCTGATACAGAAAACTTTAAAAGAAATAAAAATTTAAACAAAATAGAGATTGGGAATTTTAATTCTCCTGGCTTCGAAAATATAGAAATTAGTATTGTGAAAATAGTACCTAATATTAAAAATAGATTGTGGTGGGAAAACTATTTTATGCACTATTATAATACAATTTATCCTTATGGACTTAATATTACTTACTTCAAAAAATGTAATGCAAATAATCAAAAATAATAGTTCACAGTATCTGTATAGAAAACCTAATAAAGTAATATATAGACACTGGAAGAATAAAACAGCTAAGAAAAAGAGAAAAATTAGAAGTTTTTCAAAAATAAAAGAAGATCTTTCCGAAACGAGTTTAAACTTTGACAATGATTTTATTATTAAAAATATTAAGCAATACAAGTTTGGAATGAATAAAAAGGAAGTAAAAGTTATTATAGATTTATTTGATAACAATTTACCATATACTCATGGTTGGGATATTATTAGTGATATTTACAAATGCATCTTTAAAAAATTAAAATAGTCAAAGGTCAATAATAAAATTAAGGACATAGAATATTGTACATTTTTATTTATGTATAAAACCTTTGATAATTGTAACTTTTCAGATATTTTGGATAAATATAACGTTCATTTTCCTATTAAGAATATAAAAATCAAACGAGCTTCTAAATACAATAAGCAACTTGGAAGATTGATATTTAACTACAATAAAATTATGGAAAGTAGTAATATTGACAATTGCATATGTAATGAATATAACAATTTTCTAGATATAAAGTATGGAAATGTAATTACAGGTGATTTAAATATAGTAAATAATAGTATATTAAATGAACTAATGAAAAAGGGAACAAAACATAGGATGATAATATCCAATAGTAATAGGAGTATTAAAACACAGTTAAAAGAAGATATAGATAATTTAATATTGAAAATGGCAATAAAATATAGTATGCCTTTATAAGCGTTTGAGGAGTATAACATAAAGTGTTGAATGATTTGTATAGGCACAACTTTAAAGCACATGATGAAACTACATACCAGGTTATTAAAACACAGAAAGAGGATCTGCAGAAAGAATTTGTTATAGTTTATGTTGACAAAGTACCAAACAATTATGCTATCATTTGTAAGTATTATTAATGTAAAGTACTTAAAGAACATATTCTAAATAATGAGGCATATATTGAAACTGATTACAGTACAAGAGAAATAGATGATAGAATTAAAGCCTTCCATAAGAAATTAAATATTTATCGTGAGAAAGTGAACTGTCCCCATATTTTTCTTACACCAAAATTTCATATAAATCTTATCAAATTTAGAAGCGTAACGAATGTGAGTTTATATATATATACATACTAAGCTAACAGTGAATTGCAGGGCTCTTAAGTTTACTTGCAATTAAATTTTTTTGTGAGGAGGGAATGAAACTGCGAATTGATAAAAACATTTCTGGTTTGATAAAGAAGGCAAATCATTTCTACATGCGAGGAATATTTTTGAGATAATTTTATGTATTATAATAAGGAGGGGAGTATGTGATCAAGAGTGATTTCACTAAGAACAGGAATCTTTGTCGTTTTCATGGAAGGAATTCCAATATATGCCTTGTTTATAGTAAAAGGAGATATAGAAAAATGATATAGTGAATTAATGATACGGAAGCCTCATCAGGAAAAAAATAATTCTAGCCAAAGAATGCATTTATTTTGAATGCAAAAAGTCGTTGTTTAATATAAAGAAATATAAATACCTAGAATGCATTTATTTTGAATGCAAAAAACCGTTGTTTAATATAAAGAAATATAAATACCTAGAATGGATTTATTTTGAATGCAAAAAATCGTTGTTTAATATAAAGAACTATAAATACCTAGAATGCATTTATTTTGAATGCAAAAAATAATTGTTTGATATAAAGAAATATAAATATCTAACTCCAAGGAAGACATTTTATTTTGTGAATTATGATCATGTTTGCACCTTCCCCATCTATATTTAAAATAGAATGGCTAGAGCTAGAAAATGCTAGCAAATATGATTAATCATGACAAATGTATATATTTAACCCGGGGAGGACGCGCGCTACGAAGAGTAACGCGAAGACGCTGAAGGTGTGTGCGACACCCCAATTCGTTACTTCATAAGCAAAACTAGCAACATTTTTATGCTATATCTGCTCCAAATGATTCATTCAAACGGTTCTACTTAAACAAGAACAAATATTTATACGAAAAGTTTAGTATATTATGCATTACATTATTCAGCGCATTGTGAATACATAAGAAAATATTATTTCTTACATACGTGTTTTCATCTTTTTTTATAGTAAAGAATCATCAATATAATAATCTTTATACAATTTTATGCAAAAATACTGTTTCTAATTTTCTTAGGTACACAGGAAAATATTTTTTTTGTTTTTCAGAAATTCAAATAAGAATTTTGATGGGCTTTGTCTTTAGATCCAATAAACTTAGGGTGTAATAAACTTTTATTTTTCAGAATAGTTTCGACAATTTTAAGCTTTTCCTCCAATAGTTTTTTGTAAAAGCGGATAAGACATATACCAGCTGACTACCGTTATATTACGTCCAAAATAATATAACTTTTCCATCAATCTCTTGATATTTTCTCTTGCACCATTATCTAGTTTAAAAGTCTTGTACCCGCAAAAATCTTATTTTAGAAATATAGAATGTTCTTGAATCCACTTGCTTCCACACTAAAATTTAAATAGTGAGACAACAGTATTTTCCTGTCCCTAATACGATCACTCAATTGAAAAGAGAAAGCTGACGCGAGGACGCGCTAGGTTGTGTTTCCAATAAAAAAAATGTAAAGAATTCTTCTTGAAACACGTCCTGTCTGTTGAATGTGACCTTAAAGGCAGATAGCATGAATTTGACTCATTTCAACTAAAGAGAAGTCATTATTTTTCAGATTTTACGTGCCGTGGGGTGTCGGACACAAACTTGCGTGTTTTCACGGGTTAAGTAGCAAATTACGAAAAATAATTATGAAATAAAAGTTTATATATAAAGAAGTTTTACTACTTTTTGTATTATGTAAGTTGAATTTTTAAAAATAGGATGTTCCAGTTTAGAAATCAAGCAGATAAATTTTTTTTATTTTCCGAAATTGTACGTTTTATATTATGTTTCATATTATACAGTTTACTGTGCAAATATAATGTAAATCTATACATTTTATAGTATGTTCTCCAGTTATTTTCTTAGCCATGAAACGTTTTACATAGCTTACAGAGAAAATTTTAGACGTGAAATTAAGTTTAATTAACCTTAGCCAATTTTTTATTCCAAAATTCTTTACATTAATTCGGTAATATAAAGCGAGTTAACATTGCAAAACTAAAGTGACAGAGCAAAATTGGTTCGTTTTTTTTCAATTTGTGCAGTCAAAAGTTTCTATTTCTTAGGTGAATAATTGAATACGTGATCATCTTCGTTTTTCTACCTATTTCATTAAAGCACTCGAGGAAGAAATGCAATCTGAAGTCCATGAGTGAGAAGACTTGTGTTTCATTCCATCTCTTCTCGTGGATTTGCTTGCTGGCCAAATATATCAAGTGCTTCTCCTGTGACTCCATCATTCTATCGATGGCCTGCAGTTCTCTAAGATTCTTCTAAATTAGTTGAATATTTACCCAATTTTTCTGAATGAATAACAAGTAGAATTTACACTTTGCCCTCTTTTTCACAAGGAAAGTAACTCTCATTAGTCAAACTTTGCTCTCGGTATTTTTGAATGGGTAGACGGGTACTTCACTTCTGATTAATGGTTCACAAAGGTGAAGCAGCTATTTTATGAAAATTTCTCAATGTAGGCTACTCTTAGTTATTTCTGGGTTTTAAAAGTTCCGAACGATAAAAAAATATAAATAATTTAATATTTTACCTACATTGTAGCTCTTTTCCTTTCAATTATATATTTTTTGGCTTCATTTGAGAAAAATTTTGTTACATTGTAATTCGTCGCTTAACAAATAACACCACCTATCTCGATTTTTTGAAATTTCAAAAAGGGAGAAAATACTCAGTTTTTCTCAACCAATAACGAATAATTCTGAATTTTTTAACATTTGATATAAACACAAAATCGCGTGTTCCTCGCTGATGGGAAAAAAATTCAGAAATATTCGTTATTATTTGAGAAAAATTGAGTATTTTCTTCCTTTTTGAAATTTCAAAAAATCGAGATAGGTGGTGCTGCTTGTTAAGCGACGAATTGTTTTATAATCAACTAGAACTTTTGCATGTCGTATGAGTTCATAAAAATGCCAAGGGATTGGATAAATTAACTTAGTTTATACCCTTTAATGCGTCGAATACTAACAGTTGCATATCATCTCAACTATTATTTCATTTATTTACAAAATAAACATATTTATCCAAATTACACAAGTCACTTAATATTTCAAAATTCGGGATCCAGTGGGCAGTTTTTCTAATTAATAAAAAACAGGTTCCCTTTCGGTGATTCACTGACTTATTACTTTAAAAAAGACGTTCATGAGTTCTAGAAATTGATGAATGTAGTTCGCATTAAATGAATTTGAATTTTCAAATAGGTGTAGCGAAATAGTTAAGCTTCATTCTTAAAATAAAAATATTGCCTTTCAGCCAAATTACAACAAGATGGGTAAAGAGCTATATCCGTGAATATAAATCTAGAAGTGTTTTATGAAAACAGCGCATTTGTTTCAAACAGTTATACATGTCATATTCGTGAAAGGAGTCATTAATGTAGGATGGAAGCTTAGCTCCCATGTGGGGTGAAGTCAGACGAAAACAAACAGGTTTGCTATTTAAAACATTTAATTATGACGAAACAAACAATTAGACGGCACAACATAAAAATAAAGATATGAAGTAAAAGAATTAAGAGGGCGGGTGCTGCCCTTTACATCATTTAAAATAAAGGCAGCAGTCCTGAACAGCATGCTCCACCGCTCGCAACATTACAGCAATGTCTGTCGCCGGCAAGCGAAGAAATCAGTCGTGTCACGTGACGTCATCTCGTTGAAAGTTGCCAATCGGTGGATCTAAATTACACGGCATTCCTGACGTTGCGTTGGCGGGATACCACATTAATTAATAAGATATTAAGTTATCTTACACGCAGATGAATTAATTAATAAATTCCACAACTTTTTTACAAGATATAGACGGAAGCAGGTCTTCCTTTCTTTTACTTACTATGCCTTTTTCATTCAAAGAAAAAATAAATCACTTCGGTATTTCCTTCCAGATTTTTTTCAACGGCTCTAAGTATGAATGTAAAAGAGTAAATAGGATCAGAAAATGAAGTTTTGATTGAAAACGAATAAAAATATTAATAAAGACAATGGTAAATTTTAATTACATATTTATTTATGATAAATATATTAATTCTCTGAATTCACTACATTTAAGAGCTAAGTTACAATTTAAGCATTCTTAAGCAATACGGTTAAACGAAAGAGACGGATTACCTACTTCTCTACAAAATTTAAAAATCAAGACATGCCTCGGTATAAATAAATTAAAAGAATGTTTCTTATTTTTTTGGAGAGGGGGTGCTGAAAACTTTTCTGAACAATTATTTTGTCTTGCTGTGATGCACTCCTCCAAGAAGAAGAACGCCGAGGTTTAAAAGAAAGGAGAAGATAAACCTAAAAGAAACTATGTGTTGCTGAAAAAAGAATGATGTATCGTTGTGACAATGAAAGATCTTGACGATGTCCTGCATTGTGAACATCGATCAGTACCAAAGTTCTTCCGTTACAGGCGACTTCCTTTCCCGAAATATTGATTTATTTATTACGAACTTTCTTTGTGAAAATAAACATAAATAATCTTTGATGGGAGTGGGGACCATATGCATTAAAAGTAGATATATAAAATAGAAAATGCATAATCACATGAAAATGATTGAATGTTTTTCGGAATTGCAATTTTTATTTCTGTTTGTATATTTATATATTATAGGCTCAGAAAATCTGAAAGAAATAAAGGATTCCTGAAGTCTAAAAAAGTGATATTTTTTAGAAAATTCAGATTTTTTTTTATGGTTTTTATGCAGAGAATTAATTTATGAGATTTTCTAGAGAATGTAAAAGATAAATCTGAAATGCTCCAAATATATATCACTGTTATCAAAATAAGTGTTATGTTATTAGTTCCAAGTTCTTATATGTTACGAACTAATGGCGTAAATAATATTCCGTTCATAAGGTAACGAAATTCGGAATTTTAAACCGCTTTCATTATTCTTTTTAAAATTTCAAACTACACTGCATGATATTTTAATTTTTAACGGAAGTTGTAGAATTATATGTAAATAAATATATTTCTTTTATGATAAATATGTAAATTTTAATTGTGATCTTTATTTATTAATTAAATTTATTATCCAAAAATAATTAATTTTCTTTAGTGAAAAATTTTTCCTTTCTCATATAAAAATATAGCAAATAAATATTTTTATTAAATTATTCAACATAAATTGAAAAAGTAAAAATTCTGAGTGATATTATTATGAATCCCTAAGTAATGTTGAGCTGAAATTTTCGGGCATTTTGAGGGTAATAGATAATTTACAGTTAGAGCTGTAAAACTTTCAAAAATCATGCTCCATTTTTGATGAAATGTTTTAAAACTAATGATAAATTTTAAATGACCGAAGCGATCTGCATTATTCTTGAAAAATTATACTGCATATTTTGACACATGAAGCTGTCAAGTAACTGAAGTTATTCTTACCGTAGTTTCATTATATTTCATCAAATAACTATGCATATATAATTTGTTTCATTAAAAAGGGGTTTATTTTTCTATTTTAAATAAAAATTTGAAAACTTAAAATTATATTAAAGTTCATTACTACTGAAATGTTAAAAATGTATGATTATTTTTTATGTTATAGCATAGTTTTTTTATAAGTGAATTTCATTGTACCATTTGTCGAAACATATGCACATGAGTTTTACTTTGTCTTAAACAGCCTTATAAATTTATATTGTTTCCAATTGAATCTACAATGTGTAAAACAAGGTGTGTTGGACGATTTAGACAAACGATACTTATTTCTTCATAATTTTTATAAGTAGTAGAATGCAGATATTTTCAAAAAAAAATGTTAACGTTGCTGAAGGAAGTAAGTATAAAATTTTTAGAAAGAAAATAGAATGCAGATATTTTCAAAAAAAATTGTTAACGTTGCTGAAGGAAGTAAGTATAAAATTTTTAGAAAGAAAATGTATTTTGATAAATATTTTTAATATATGCCGTTATAGTCAATTCAAGGGAAATAAGTGTTAACAACTTTTAAGTTAAAATCGAATTTTTTAAAAATCTTTCCAATAAATTGATTTTATCTTTGTGTTCAAGATACATCTATCCTGAATAATAAGCATATTAAAAGTAAGACTTTATTTCAGAAACCCGTTGCTTGTAACAAGATAAATACTGTTAATCAACAATGTTCTTTTCGTGGATGGGTATGAAATGCTACTCTTACAAAATGATGGCTATTGCTAATTTTTGTTACAGTTGAAATAAAAATATTGTTTCTAGCTTTCCTGTCTAGTTGGGATATCGCTTTCAGAAACAGATTATTTGTGTAATCAAAGTATATATATTGATTATTTAAAAATAAAAAAAACTATATTAACTTCGATATATATTAGAGTGAATGCCTTAACGAAGTATATAGAATATCAGTAAACTATACTTCCAGATGAGAAAAAAAAAAGCAAATGTTACTTTTATGAAATTATTTGTGACATTTCGGCATTTTCTCGAATTGCCGAATATTTGAACTGCTGTAATAGTTATTCAAACCTTCTGTGTATTCCTATTTAGTAATTTGGACTCAATCAGTGTTTCATGCCACATATTAGTTTGTCGATAATTCTTGCTTTTAAAATGAGTACTCTGGGCTTGTCCATTCCTTTTACCTGAATATTATGTGAAGATTATTCTTATTCGATTCTTTCTTCAGTAATATTTCGTCGCTTAACAAGCAACACCACCTATCTCAATTTTTTGAAATTTCAAAGAGGAAGGAAATATTCAATTTTTCGTAACCAATAATGATTATTTCTGAATGAATATTTTTCACAACTGGTAGGAACATGCGATCTTATGTTTATTTCAGATGTTAAAAAAATTAAATGTATCCGTTATTGGCTGCAAAAAATTGAGTATTTTCTTCCTCTTTGAAATTTCAAAAAATTGAGATATTTGTTGTTGCTTGTTAAGCGACGATTTGCTACTTGTTTTTTTTATGATCGTTGTAACCACTGTTCAAAAAGTTTTTTCTAAACTTCAAAAACGATGAAACAACTCTATCAATAAAATGACCTCTTGATTATTCCGTGAAAGTAATCATTACCATGGGGTGAATAAATTTTTGAACTAGTTTTTCCTTTATGCTATAACGTAAGCTTATAAAAATATAGAATTAACACATAATAACAAAAATTATATACTTCATTCATACGTCTGATTGCGTTATTGTTATCTTCTTTCAGGTTAATCGATGACATGAGTAAAAGCGAGAAGATCTAACTATTCGGGTTTTAAATTTAAACTTACATTCTCATTTGTATTAGAAACTTGCCCTAAGCTCCCGAAAGTTTCTGATGTTAAAAGTTATTCCTCTGTGTAAAATAACCGTCTTTCATCTGAAACAAGGACCATTATTTCACATTATAGATGAGATGAAATGAATTTTCGTACTGTGGAGTTTACTTCGATTCAATGGAAATTAAGCGCTTCAGGCTAAGAGTAAAGTTTTAAACTTTAAAAAGCAATAAATTTGTAGGAAGAAATTATTTTTTGAATTTCTTTTTCTGTATTTACAACCCAATAAAAACTGCAGTTAAAGTTGTGTTCTTCTGCTAAAAGCTTAAAAAAAATAATACAACTCAGAATGACAAAACAATTTATTGTAGGCAGGTAATTTCAAGGAATAGAAGAATATCAGTATTTTAAGCTTCTGAAAAATTCAGCAAAATATTATCAAACAATTGTAGAGCTCAAATTGTCGAGATTTTGAGCCAGCAAATATATTCAATAAAAATTGGAAACTCTGGAACTTTGAGCTGTTTATTGAATCCAAAAGTTGCTACAAGTTGTTATTAAAATTTTAATATGATATAGTGGCTATATATTGTTATTGACCCCTTTTTCGTCGGCGTCGCATGTCATACGTTCGGCTCTTTTGTGCCCGTACGCTATTTAAATCCGTAATTAAGTCATCGTAGCAATTAATTTTAAATACGAAAATCACCTGGTCACGCTTAAATGTCTCAAGTATCCTTTACCACTTAAATAGATTTAAATAATAAAAATTATATCAAATGGGTGGTGGCATCTAATTAGGAGGTTAAATGAAAACGTATCTTTTGCTGTATTTACAGCCCAACAAAAATTGCAGTTGTATTCTTATATTGATGTTGTATTCTTATATTGATGTTGTATTCTTATATTGATGTTGTATTCTTATATTGATGTTGTATTCTTATACTGATGTTATATTCTTATATTGATGAGATCTTCTATATAATTGATGTTATATTCTTCTGTTAAACATTATTAAAAATAATACAACACAGAATGACAAAACAGTTTGTTGTAAGCAGCCAATTTCAAGGAATAGCAAAATATCGATATTTGAAACTTTTGAGAAACTCAGCAAAATATTATACAATATTTGCAGGTGTTAAATATTGTATAATATTTAACATCTAACATCGATATTAAACTGTCTAGAATTTGAGCTTGTGAAAAAGTCAGCAAAATATTTTCAATAAAAATTTGTAACTCTGAACTGTTTATTGAATTCAAAAGTGGCTGTATATCGTTATTAAAACAATTATTAGCAAAACTAGAAAGTGAAAGAAAATAATAGTAGAAATGGTTATATAATATAAAATAATTATTCTTACAAATCATTTCTGAGAGCAATTCGGATGATAATGTATTTTACTACACAGCTTTCTTTTAAAAATAAATTGGCAACCATATAGATAGTACAGTCAACGAAGGAAAAATAGAAAAAAAGTTGTAATTTTGAAATCTGGCACAGTTATTGGGGGTAATATCCTAAACGACATACTAAAAGTCCCCGCCGGTGGGGGTGCGCTGGGGGTACAGAGGGGCTTGAAGGGGCGTTTTCAGTTTTTCTTAAATATCTCGAAAACTGTGGGTTCTATCGCAAAACACTCAATTACAAAATTAAACTACATAGCATTTCCTGCAAAAATGTCCTATATCTTTTTGTAACATCAATAGTTTAGAAGATACAGGGGTATTTAAAAGTTAATATTTAAAATTACTTATTGTAATGGTAAAATCGATTAAAAGTGCTAAATCAACAACCCTCATGAAAACCTCATGCCTATATAATAATTATACAAGGGTAGTATTGTATGTGCCGGAACGGGGGGGGGTGACAAACCCATTTCATGAACAATTATTCTCCCCTCACATCCGTTCCCCTTCACAAGTTTCCTTCTATTCTTAGTCCAGTCAAGCCATTGGAAATTTAAAAAATGGTGTAGTTTTGAATTTCGGCACAGTTGTTGGGAAGACTTCCCTAAACGATAAACTAAAAGCCCCATCATAATTGTTGATCTAATGGGTTTGTCACCCCCCTCCTCCGACACATACAATATTACACTTGTATAATTTTTATATAGGCATATGGTTTTAATGAGGGTTGTTGATTCAGCACTTTTAATCGATTTTACCATTACAATTAGGAATTTTAGAAATATTAACTTTTAAATTCCCCTATATCTTCTAAAATAATGATGTTACCATAGAAACGTCGGACTCTTTTTGTAAGAAATTTCATGTAGTTTAATTTTGTAATTGAGTGTTTTTCAATAGAACCCATAGTTTTCGAGGTATTTCAGAAAAACTGAAAACGCCCCCTTTAAAACTCCCTGTACCCCCCGCTCACCCTCACCGGCCGGGACTTTTAGTATGTCGTTTAGGACACTACCCCCAACAACTGTGCCAAATTTCAAAACTACACCACTCTTTTTTCTATTCGTCGATTTTTGACCTTCGTTGACTGGACTAACAGTAGCAAAGAAATATTTATAATGCACGATGCTGAATTCTCTTAGTTGTTAAAAATATATATGGTAAAAAATTACAGGCATCCTAAATCTTTGAGAAAAACGCCTCAGAATTTCAGAATCATAAAATTTAACAATTAGCTATTTAATTAATACATACTTCTTTTGGTTAACAATAATTCCCTCTTGTTAAAAATGATTTATATTAATTTAATTGCTAAAAGAAAATATAATTTTGCACATATACTTCTAATAAAAATCATTTTATATTTTCTCCCCGCTATATATCAGAGCATTTCCTGTTCATATAGAAGAAAATAGTTATAGTTTAATAAAAGTAAGTTTTTTCATGATTTTGCACAATATGGTAAAAAGGCTGTAGAATTATCCACATGAACGGAAAATTCAAGCCTAAACCTTCCAATTTTGTTCTTTCGTTTTGCAAAGCAAGTTTCATGAACTTGAAACACCTAGCAAACCAGCTCTTTTCTAAATTCTGTGCACTATTGTTCGTGGTTCTCCAACAGGAAAAGCAAGAAGGAAGGCTGATGCCAATTTCTTCTAATATTCTCGTTTTTGATGCTTGTGATCTCTATGCCTCTATTGTCACAACAATTCACTGTTTCTCCTCTGTCAAAGGATTGGTTTTTGATGTTATCATTTCCAAAAAGTGGATTGTGCCGACATTTCTTATTATTTTGCTGTAGTCTTATTAACGCCAAATATCTGGTCTCTCATTTTTTAAATTTCTCCGAGGCTTTTGCGAAATTATATTATTTTGGGTGAAAGGAAGATGAGGCACGAAAGCTTCAAATTTAGTTTTTGGCTCACACACTCAAATATTATTGTATACAATTATGCTTTTAAAAATGTAAGACGTTTGAAACCATTGAGCGCATTTTATTTATGTTGGTGAAGTTATCGTAAATAAACTGGAGTCCAGCCCCGTTCATGAATGAGAAAGCAATGTGCCGTTTGCTGTCGTAGTTTTTTTTAAAGGAAACTATTAACATCAGCTAAAATTGGTTCGCTATTTTCTGTTTTCCAACTCTTTAAATACTGAAAAGTCCCAACGTCCTTTCAACCAAAGAACGACGAGCTCCCGATGCGCCCAAACATCACTGCAGGGTTTTTTCTCATTTCATTAAGTGTGAATGATTGAATACCCAAGGATTATGCTTTGTTCGTTAGAATGCCTCACCCAGATGGCTTGGGGGACCGAAAGACTTTCTTAGAACTCTCATTTCAGCCGAATCCCTCTCATTTGTAATAAAATCCTTTAATAGCCATCAGCTAAATAGAGTCCTATTTTGTCTTATCAACTCATTAGGACTGCAAGCTGTAACGGCGATTTTTGAAAGGGAAAGGTTATCTCTTTTACTTTTGAAAAAGGAACTTGGTCGTACCAGTTTTCTGAGGTCCCCGATCTCCAGAGGTCTCAGGAACAGCCAAGAAAACCTTACAAAAAAGACAAAAATGTTAAGTTATGACTTTTAACTTTTTACAACAACGAAGGTTTTTTTTTTATTTCGATTTGTGACCCTCAGGGACGCATCTTCTTCGGATGTGACGGTCACTACGACCCCGAGGTACCCTAGCGAACTCGTCTCCTTTTCCATTCAATCTCCTCTCACTCTTGCGCCTTTTTCTTTCTTTCCTCTTTCCAAGATGACAAGCGAAGGCTCTCCATAAGAAACTGTTGCCGCTCAGTTTTCTTCGAGCTTTCCTGGGACAACGGCATCCACCCATGTGCTGACCGTGTGTGATAACCATGCAAAACGAGAAATGCGAGCCCTGGGCTCAACCTTCGGTTCTTGCTTCGTGGTCCCTAGTGCGTCAGCTTGGCCTTTCGGTCCACCACTTCAGAAGTCAATTTATTAGGGATCAAGCGACCGGAAGCCATCATTCGGTTGCTCACCATGCTTAATTTTCTACTTCAAAGAAATTTTGATTCATTCGTTAGATAAAAAAATAATAATGTATTTCAGTAATTAGAATTGGGAATATTACGTGCATTTATAAATAACAGAATCATACGAAAGAAATTTGAATTATATACGCTCGTTTCCAACTTTCTTTCATTAATTTATTATTTTTTATTTCATCATTCGGTTGCTCACCATGTTTGATTTTCTACTTCAAAGAAATTTTGATTCATTCATTTAGATAAAAAACATAATAATGCATTTCAATAATTGAAATTGGGAATATTACACACATTTAGAAATAACAGAATCATACCAAAGAAATTCTAATTATATACGCTCTTTTTCAACTTTCTTTCATTAATTTCTTATTTTTTATTTCATCATTAGGTTGCTCGCCATGCTTGCTTTTCTACTTCAAAGAAATCTTGATTCATTCGTTTAGATAAAAAAAATAATAATGTATTTCAATAATTATAATTGGGAATATTACGTGCATTTAGAAATAACAGAATCATACGAAAGAAATTTGAATTATATGCGCTCGTTTCCAACTTTCTTTCATTAATTATTTTTATTTCACCTTCAATAGAATTCATTTGTTGTATTTTATGGTCTTGTTAATTTTTCCTTAGCTTTCAGCGATAGTAACTTTATGTGAGCTGCTTTGACAAAATATCTAAATGTGCTTGGAAACAGAAAAATAGAAAAGAATCAAAAAATAATTTTTTATTTATTTTATAAATAGTGGAAAATGAAAAAGAAATAATGTGTAAATGTATAACATCATGGTAAATTATCGACTAATTTTCCGACAAAAAAATTCCACTTTAACTATTTCTTGGGGAAAAACTTTAAGGACAGAAATACAATAGAAAATTAAGGCCAGAAAAAACAACTATCATTATTATAAATAAAATAATAGTTTTAGTTGTAAAAGTCGTGATTAAATAATTAAAAACTGATGGAGTGTATTTGTGTAAACTAGCATTACTTATGATTTAGAATTATTAGCTCGCTTAAAATATATAAGAATTTACCAAGCATGATAGAAATGTATGAAGGAAATATTACCAACTTTGAAATAGCGATTTACAAAAGTTTATCCCACAGTTTATTCGTAAACAATAGCTTTTTTATTAACTCTCCACCAATGTATTATGTGAGATTTTTATTGATAAAATTAGATTATACACATTCATTTGGGAAGATGATCATAAACTATAAATATGCATAATTATAAAGTGAAAACTCAAGAGAGCTTCTGTAACAAAATAATACACCTACCTGGGACTATTTTCAGAGAGTCATATTTTTGCATTTTAAAATGGTGCTCCGTCTTTCTTTTCTCCTTAAAGCAACAAATATTTACAAAGCTTTGTTTCCGAAAACAATCCTTGCAAGCGAATCTTTGCTTCGAAAAAAATACGTTTCGATTTCCTTATGAGAAAGCATCAATATTAAATGCAGTGCGAAGCGAATGGTGTGTACCAAACTTCTTCAAACAAATGGAAAAAAAAATTGTACATCAAGCTATAACAAAATCCCTGTTAGGAATTCCAAAGTGAATATTTGTCTTTCCTCAAAATAATCAAGATACATGAGCAATAAACTCAGGAGAATTATTTAGAAAATTAAGAATGTATATCAGCAGTTTTTGAAATGTTTGTTGTTGAAACGTTCAAAGAAAAAACGTTGAAGAATCAGTTCAGCTTATTCAAGATCATTTTCCCAAATTCAAGCAATGTTGCACTAATATTTTTTTCGCATTCGCATGGATTTGCCTGAATTAAATAGTTAAATCTCAGCCAAATTGAAACTTCTGAAATGAAAGTAATTTTTGATTTTCACATAATTAAATGCTTTAATATAATTTACGAATTATATTTCCCAGAAAAAATAATTTCTGCTAGCAGAATATTCCTTTAATGTTCGATGTTTAATTTCAATAAGGATTTTAGTATTTAGTTGGGAAGAAGATGTGGAAGAACTGAGTTGAAAGCCTACTGAAAACTGTCATAGGATTTATTTAGCACTATAAATTCTAAGTTGAAATAATCTAGTGTAGCAAAATTTCACAAGAAAAGAAAAAAACAACTAAAAAGAATTTTATGAAATTGAAGACTTCACAAAAATTTTTCGCCAGCTATTTTACTTTTATAAAGTCTGCTTTGAGGGTTTTTTAACGAGAAAGGGCAGAAAAATAAACTACCCCCAAGTTAATAAAATTATTAGACGGTATTTAATAACAGCACCTTGTTCTTCTTTCGATATCCTGAAAATTCAGATATCTCTATGATTTAACACTAGATCTAAATTTTAAATAGTTTCTACTTGAAATTCAAACACATAAATTGGTCCAATTTCTGAGGAATGGCTTCCACCTTATTTAGCCCTTTCGCTTCCAGGGTCTCCTAGGAACCACAGCCTAAAATGTTTTCGGGATCAATTGGAATATATTTTATGTCTGTTACATATATGTGACGTCGGGCTCTGATAAGAAACGGCTGTGTCATATATATGTGACGGTTGGTAGCAAACGAGTTAAAATAATTGAAATTAGAATAGATCTTTAGCGTTATCTAAATTTTAATAAATCTTTTATTATCTTTGCAACAAGATTCAGGTTTTCTGCTAATAATAGGCTGTGTGCAAAATATTTTTATTTGAAAAAAAGTGAGATGCTGAAAGAAAGAGGAATATATAAATAATAAAATTGGAATTTAACTTGAAGGAATCGAGTCGGAAATAAATAAAATACTTCTGCAATTTTTTTTTTGTTCAACTGAGAAGAAGAAAAATACTTCTCCTTTTCTCTATTCGAATGTTTAAAAAAATGTTTACAAAATTGATTTAAGCTAAATATTAGTTATGTAAAAATGTCACGGCTCTTACAGAAATATTAAACGCAATCGGATTCTTATTAATATTCAACAAAAATTAGGGATGACCTGATTTTGGCAAGAACTTAACTAAAATGCTTACGCATTTGTGGATGAAGATAAAGATCTAGATATCAATAAAATATTGTTGTTCGATTATCCTTTCATGGCTGAACTAATATGTTTGAAAGCATCTGATGAATTCAAAGTAGAAGAGGGAAATATTTCGTCTTAAGTATTCCAAATCAATTGATTAATAATTTTCTCATACATAATTTATTTTAATACTGTAGACTTCAGCAGCTATATATTTTGCTGTCAAGTATGAAACTTTTACTTTCACATCATTAAAAATACGTGAATTCTCAGGGTAATAACCACAATCATCAGCAGTAGCATCCGGTGTCATATAAATGGTAGTAATCACGATATTAATACGAGAACTGAGAATGGAGTCCAAATAGGAATCACCGGCGCCGGCCCAACCCCTCCCACAGGAGGTACGCCCCGTCATAGAAGTGATGATAACTCATTACCACACTGTTATTATGCCCACTATAGAAGCGAGATCCACTTACTTATACGGGGACTTCCCATCCACGCACTCCTGGAGTCCCCTTCCCCGAAGGGAATGAAACAAAAAGTTCGCTGCAAATATATTCTTTACCACGCATAGCTGCGCATGCCGATCTTTTCATAAATTTTAGAGTTTCTTCATGTTGTAAAAAACTTATAAATTAGTTTAAAAATTGAATTAAAATAGCTAGGAAAACCACTTTTCTCATTTAGTTTCTTGCACGTTTTTTCAATCCGCTCTATCCAATTCCTTCAGCACAGCTGTTTTCTACAAAATTCTATAAAACAGTGATGTAGAAACACGAATTTTGGGAAATTATTCAGATCTACTTAACAATTCAAATTTTCGGTAGTTCTGTGTAGAACTGTAATAATTGTAAAGAAATGAACATCCGAAATGATGGCTTGTTAAATGAAAGATAAAGACTGAAATTTAAAATGAATATAAAAGCCATAGAAGGAAATGCGAGTCTGAAAGTATACAAAGAAAGTGTTGCTTTGCGCTAAAAAAATTTAAGAGCATCAAAAGATTCTTTAATTTTTGTAGTTTGTCACTAAACACGCAAATTAAAGTATATTAAAAACTTAGTTATTATAATCAATTTTCTGAATTGTAACTGTGTTCTATATCCGTATTCAGGATTCCCAGTATCTTGTATGATAGTCCATAAAATGTTTTAAAAAATTCGAAATATTGGGAAAAATTTCTTTTATGTGTTGTCTCTGTTAAATAGTTTTTACATACATTTATTTAACTTGACTTGTTTTTGTTCGTAAAAATAGAATTTTGTGATAGATTTTTCACTCACTTGCAGATGAAATTTTTTCCATTTGCGTGTTCTTGGTGATAATATGTATTTTAATATTTTCAGAACTAATTTTTCAGTTATTCAATTGATTAACTTAAATCTTGATGCATACGAGTGGCGCCACCTGGTAGTGAGCTTCATAAGAAATAGATTCTGTAATATTTATAATAATGAATTATAAATTAAAGACTAATAAGTAGTAAATAATTAAAATAAAAAATACTGTTTAGTACACTAGCCCTTTTGCGGTTGATGCCGCCACAGTGGCGGGATTCGAAAGTTGTCTTAGAAGTCGGTTGTTTTGTTTTGTTTTAGACCAACACCGACCAGCCCACCTGTTTGGGTAGTTTGGTCGGTGTGGGTCTAAAACAAATCAAACAAAAAACCCGACTTCTACGACGATTTGCGAATGTCGCCACTGCGGCGGCATCGACCCCAAAGGGTTAATGAAAGTGTGGTTCTAAGAACTCTTTTCGTTACATTTATCAAAATTTTTTTTTCAAACTCGAAATACGCAAAAGAAACATACACTATACAAACTATAGTTACTTAAATCATTAAGACTATCAAAAGACATGACTCCATAATTAAACTCTTAACTTCAAAATATATCGTAGCAAAGTTTTGGCGTGTTTCATTGCTGTGTGAGCAGTGTTCAGCATTATGTTCACCGTCAGTATCATCTCAAATTATCAGTAGAGGTTCCTCTGATCAGAATGGTGTTTGAAACTTTTTGTATGAAGAAAGTGCTAATATGTACTTTAAGGAAAGAGGACTTAAATGTGATTCTACTTACTAATTAATGAATATTTTAGCAAAAAAAAAAATGTAATTCCCACGTGTCACGGAATGAAACCTCTCTGTTTTCTCCCGAACGAAGAGAGTTGCTGTTTGGTAGTATCTTTATTACACACTTTTATTTAACTAGACTTGTTGGATTTTTGTAAAGATGGAATATTATAGCCAATTATTTCACTTACTTCCTGATATGCTAGACGCTTCAAATTTTGAACACTTGCGTTTTTCTCAGTGACAGTATCTATATATATAAAACGCTAGGGTACGTGGCGCAAAAAAGAGGTTAATTTCTCTTTTCCTAATGGCAATTATCGGTTTGTTTACAAAATAAAACCAGAATCCTCCTCCATGTTAGGCAGAACTTCATAAGCATAGCCTGCTACTATATTCATTCTGGAGTAAAGCAATTTTTTGGCAAAAAAATGAATTTAAGACGTAGAGTTATCAATATTTCTTACAATATAATGAACTTTGGAAGAAATGATTCAAAAGATATCAGTTAAAATAAAGCAGATGGGCTTAGGCCCGCCAGAGAACGTTCAGATCAACATTAAAATAGTTTAAGTCATCAGAGATAAAATCGTATCAATTCACAAATTGAGATGACCATCATGGAACTTAGTATTGTGAATATTGCATTTTTGGTAGTTTTCTGTTATACACACTGCGATATAAATGACAGTCGAAATCACAAAAGACACCGTTTCACCCTCAACCCGTATGTCCCGACAGCAAAGTCGTCGACGCATGATGCACATAACCTGAAGTCGCAGGTTCGATCCTCCAATGACAAACTTTTTTTCCCTGAATGTTTTCACTCGCCATCATTACCTTTTTCTTCCTTCCATAGTTCTCTCATCATTTTAGTATCACATTAATAGTTTCGACCTTGAAAATTAAAAACTTTCAAGAAAACTTTAAACATTGATCTTTCTAAGACAATTCGTTAATAAATTATCTACGGCCCGCCGGAAGGTTTTATCCGGCCCGCGGATAGAATTTTAATTTGCCGGTCCGACGGAAATTAAAAGAAAATATGATTTATATATTATATATCCATGTCCTTTTCTACTTTGTTTAAATATTATTTTTTTCTTCCTTTTTTTCAAAGGACTGATGATCTTTTTACTTTCTCTATTTTTGTTCTACAAAACATAAATCGACGGAAATAGCAAGCACAGACAGTGTTGGCGCCAGTGCGTCTGCCTTTCGCTAGCGCCCTCTGGTTGTAATGTTCTTTTTTATTTGATTTATTGATGGTATTTCCGGTTTCATTTCTGTTGAAAATCATTCTATTCTTCGCATTCAACCACGTCGCAGCGATGTGTTTCTGCACATTACTCGCAGTGCATATTCTATAGAAGTTATCAATAAACAGACAGCTTTCAATCGGTAAAGTGTTAAAAGCGGAAGTTCTTCGTTAGTTATAACTGTAGACTGGAGCCAACAAGCGTTATCTCTTTCTCGGGGAGCAGATATATGGGAATCCAATATAGGTGAATTAGACCTCACATGTGGCAGACTGCGCATTTTAAGCTCCAGCTAGCGGCTTTTTCTTTTGGCGCGAGTTTTAATATTATTGATTGCGTATGGAAAGATTGCGGACATATAGCATCATTGTGAATAGTTGTGAAAGTATTAAAAGTACAGCGTAGCTAGTGCTTGTTTGGGTTATTCGTAAAATATTTCAACCCCAAAATGGCTACTAAAAAACGTAAAGTTGATTCAGAGTGCCGAGCTTTTAATGATGAATGGACCTGGAAATATTTTTTTACAATTGTTAAAGATAAACCAGTGTGTCTCATCTGCAATGAAGCTGTAGCAGTCTTCAAAGAATATAACATTTCCCGTCATTTCATATCTAAACATAAGAATTCCAATTACGAAGCAATGTCCGAATATGAAAGAAAACAAAATGTAGAAAGTCTTTGTAAAAAATTATCACGCCGACAAAATATTTTCAAGAAGGTAAACACTATCCAAGAAGCAGCTACACATGCAAGTTACATTGTAGCATACAATATTGCTAAAAATAATAAAGCTCTCAGTGATGGGGAGTTCGTTAAACAATGCATTCTCCAAGTTTGTGATGTTTTATGTCCAGACAAGAAAAATAATTTTGAGACTGTAAGCTTATCTCGAAAAACGGTGACTTATAGAATCGAAGCCATCGATAAAAATTTGACATCACAATTAGAGTCAAAGATTGGCCATTTTAACTTTTGCTCTATAGCTATGGATAAAAGCACTGATATAAATGATACTGCGCAATTAGTATTATTTATAAGAGGTGTTGATGAGAACTTTGAAATTACCGAGGAGCTGGCGTGCATGCGTTCTTTAAAGGAAACTACAAAGGGATGTGATATTTTTCGTGAATTTCAGGAAGGGCTTTTAACTTTGAAAGTGCCTATAACAAATATATGTAATGTTACGACCGATGGAGCACCAAATAGGTCAGGGAAAAAATCTGGATTTCTTGGACTCTTTAATCAGAACTATCCCGAGAACAATGTTGTTTTTCTACATTGTGTTATACATCAAGATGCTCTGTATAAATCTGCATTGAATATGAAACCCGTGCTTGATGCAGTCGTGAAGCTTGTAAATGCTATTCGATCTCGTGGGCTTACTCACAGGCAATTTCGAGATTTTCTTCAGTCCGTGCAATATGAATACTCTGATGTACTGTATTACAGGAAAGTAAGGTGGCTTAGTGCATGATGTGTTTTCGAGCGAGTTTGGCAGATGAAAGACGTCATTGTGTCGTTCTTCCATGAGAAATAGTGTTCTGTTGAATGCGAAATGTTAGAAGATACAGAATGGCTTTCGGACTTTGCATTTTTCACAGATCTTCTTTGTCATATGAACAACTTGAATGTCAAGATGCAAGGGAAAAATAAATTTATCGACGATATCTGGGCCCATCTCAAAGCTTTTAAACTAAAACTTAATCTGTTTGCTGAGCAGCTAGCTAAGAACGACTTGTCTCATTTCTCGAGGTTAAATTCAATACACTCAGTAAAGGAAGAGAAGCTTAAGAATTATGAAGATGGCTTGAAAAAACTGCATTTTGAGTTCGAAGGCAGATTTCAAGATTTCAGTGCCCTTCAAACAGAATTGGATATTTTTACCATGCCTTTCAACGTAAATTGTCAAGCAGTGAGGTCAGATTTGCAGCTTGAATTAATTGAGTTGCAATCTAACAATCATCTCAAGCAGTCGTTTCTAAATATGCCAAAGTTAGAGTTTTACAAATCATTATCGAAAGTAAGTTTCCCAAATTTAATATCTCACGCCCAGAAAATCAGTGCTATGTTTGCTTCATCTTATATATGTGAAGAAGTGTTTTCAACTATGAACCTTAGAAAGAATTATTTCAGAAGTAGACTGACAGATGAGCATTTAGCCTCGTTCCTTATAATCAGTACATCTCACTTCGAACCTCAATATAAGGAACTTTTAAAAATGAAATCGCAATTTCATTCATCTCATTAACATATTTAAATTGTAATACTTGTATATTGTTTTTAAAATTTTAGAAAAATTTATCTTGGCCCGCCAAACTTTTTTTTTTCGATTTTTTGCCCGCGACCGAAAAAGTTTTCCCATCCCTGGTTTAATCGAATTAAATACGAATGGCGGTACCTGGAAGCGATTTTGAAAAAGTTTTACTAAAAGATTCCATAATACTTATAATAATAAATTGCGAATTAATAACTAAAAAGTATGAATAAATTAAAATAAAATAATTCTACTTTTTAGTAGTTTACCAATAAAATTGTGCTTTTAAAGACTGTTTTTATTAAATTTGTTTTCTTTTCGAAACCGAATAGAGGGAAACTAAATTTTCTGGTAAGAGATTAGTTCTCTTATGATTGTTTTCACATATGTTAAGAAGTAATATTGAATGCAGTTATTTGAAGTTATGCTTTCATTCACTTTCCTTACCTTTTCATAGAACAGCTCTGATATACGGCATCACTGGCGATAATTTTGTATTGGCGACATTTTGTCGCCTAACCGAACATCGTATCGTTAAGTCGCCAAAACAAAATATCGCCAATGGAGTCCTATAGTGAAGCTGTTGAAAAAAGTCGCCAAAACAAAATTATCGCCAGTGATGCCGTACATACCCTTTTCACTTTTATTAAATATTATGTTTTCTCTATTATAATTGTTTTGTGTAGGAGTACTCGTATTATCTTCTGAGTCAATATTTTTAGCGCATTTGAAATGGAGTGATGTACTGTGAAAGTAGCATGGACTTATTTTAATGTTATGCACACCGCATGTGCATTATGAACATTTCAGTATTTTATTTAATTAAGCAGAATAATCAGTGTGGAAATTTGGTAGAAATATACTTAAAAAATTATGACGCCTCAAATTTTACTATTAAAGGTTTAAAATCACTCTTAATCTTAATTTGCTGAAAACGGAAAGTTTGAATTAGAAAAATGGTCATGATGTGGAAGTTTTTATTTATTTAACCCTCATAGAATGATAAAATATCTCTAATACTAATAAAGATGAATGTCTGTTTGTGTGTCTGTTGGCGGCGAACAGAACAGACTGTAGAACATAGAGCTACAAAATTTGGAAAAGTTATACTTTGGATGCTGAAGATGTGCACTTCAGAGCCACATTTCTTAAAATTTTAATTCAAATTTAAATTATTTAAAAATTAAACCAAATTTCGTCGCTTTTTGCCAATAACTTCTGAATGAATTGATTGACAAAGAAAGTGTTTATGTCATTTTAAAGAGCAAAAAAAAAAACAACAATATTTTCCAATGCTACCAGATTCATTATTGTGAAAAATTTTATCTATTTTTTATAATTTTTTAAGGCCTTCGGAATTTTAAGGTCGCTGGTTGCGAGAGTAGAAATTGACGTAGGAGAGGCGAGGCGAGGCGTAGTAGCTGTAATGGCCGCGTGACGTTTCAAAACAAAATTATTATTGACGCTTCGGCAGTACATATACTAAAATTCGAACGATACAAAAAAGATTAACATGCCCCTTTGCAAGGATGGCACGGAAAATGGTGAAGCGTTCCACATGTTCTGAGAAATGTGCTTAATCTTCTAGCCTTAAAGAGTTTATTCTAGAAATTAACCAAAAAAAATTCTTTCAAAACCTCCCTAATATTAAAAATCACTTCATGTAAATTGTAAGCGCTCCAGATCAATTTTATATAAATAATTCCTCTTTTTTCAGCATTTTTTGTCCCACACCCTTTCCAGTTTTTTTTGCTTATACTCCATGACAACTGCTTCAAACGCTCTCTCGCATGGACTCGATAGCGCAGGCGGTTAGACATCTTCATTTCACCTTAGGTTCGAGTCTCCCCTGAATTTTGCCTTCGTCAGTATCAACAAATACTTGGTCATCTTTTCACCCTCTTTTTTGCATACCTAAAAGGAAACATTAGATTTGAATTCTTCCAATACTCTCATTTAACTTTTGTATATTTTATTTTATAAGATTTTATCAGTAATTTTTAAACATTTCTTTTGAGTTTTAAAATTCTCTCCTCATCTAAACGTTCCTCAAATTTTACAAAATTTTTCTCCACAATGTTATTAACGGCGATTAATTAAACTTAATAGATAGCTTTAGAATGGTAAATTTGGTTTTATTAACTATTATCCAAACGTATGCCTGTTTTACTTCATTTTTTATCATTTGTTATTATTAGCTATTATTTGACAATTTGTGTTTTTATAGTTTATAGATATTTTATTTTATATATATCAGTTTATTAGTGTGTGTTTGTTGTTTTGTTATGCACAGAATAAATATTCAAGATTCAATGAAGTCAATTTTTTTAGAGAAAAAACTTTATTTATTTATTTATTTTGAGTTTTAATTAGTTTTAATATGTAAATTATTTTTAGCTGGTAAATTTAATTATTGTACTTCAAATTTTTGCATTTCTTATTATCTTTTCTATTTTTAAAGAACCTTTTTATTTATCATTTTTTAACCCTTAAATATAAGGGATTAACTCAAAATTCATTATATGCAAATACGTCCTGTATATTTTCGTATTTTTTGTGAATAACGAATTAAAATTTAACTTTTTGTGAATAACGAATTTAATCTAATTAAACTAATTAACCTGTTCACTGTTTGTGTTTTTAAATTCATTTCTTTGTCCTTATAGCAATTATTGCTTTCAGCTTACAAAAATTGAAATGTTGTAAACGTCACCCTTAATTGCCTTATTACTATTAATACAAGATTGGCTATCCAGCTTGTCGCCCTAGGCGGCTAGTATTCAATAAAATAAATGTTTTAATTGCTACATGATCTAGGAAGCCGAGTTGAATATTTTTTAAACAGCAAAAATCAGAATGGATTTCCTTTTAATTACCAGTATTCGATCTAGTTAGCAGTGACTGATATTTTGAGTATAAGTTTTAACTATCATTTAACGAATTTCTCAAATTTATTTCTCTATTTACTCAAAGAGATTTGCATCTCCTTTCTGTTTTAATTAGTAGAATGAATTTGTTTTCGTTAAAAAAATAATTTAATTAGTCGAATGAATTTGCTTTCGTAAAACAAAATGTTTTAATTAGTGGAATGAATCTGCTTTCGTAAAAGAAAATTTTTTAAAGGTGCAAAAATTGTTCGAGATCATAACTGTGAGAAGGGGTTTTTTAAGGATTTGATGAATGCGAAATTCGAAATTTTATTTAAAAATAAAAAATATGCTACAAAAAATGACTAGAAAAACTTCTAACAAAAAAAGTTTAAATTAGGATCCCTTTCAAAACAAACGGAACGCATCCGCAGCATTTCATTTAATTTATCATTTTATCACAAGCAACATTCTTCAACATTCATTTTATTGTTTGAAAAAAATATACCGTTACATTTTTCAAAAAGACAATTTTTATACTTCAAAGTTTTAGGACCAAAGAATTGAAAATTTGATTACATATTGGATTAATTAATTAATTATTACCTACTGATACATAAAAGACTTTTTTCCATTAATTTATGTAATATTTTAAGGTCCATTCGAATAAAATTGGTCAAAGAAAAGGTATAACTGATTAAGGAAATGTAGAAATCTCTCTGTTCAACATTTGGGAATTCTTAATTGATTGTCAAATAGGATTTGTTCATGGCAGTTGTGCACATTTATGAAATAGTATTGATCTTTGATTCTTCTATTTCCACTTGAGAGTTTGAAACTCAAAATAAAGAAACTGGTAGGCAATAGCATTCTGCAACGCAGTTTTAAACTGAAAGTAAATCTGACAATAGTAACAATTATTTTAAATTCTGTTCTTGGTCTTGAATAATATAAATAGCGATATTTATTTTGAAAAAAAGAAATTTCTTTCATTAATATTATAAACTTTTTAGACTAGACTTAAAAACACGGTACTGCCTCCAAACTTTAAATTTTTTCACGCGATAACTCGCCAAATTTAGTATTAGATTTAACACGGTTAAGACATAACGGTTGGCGAAAGTGTCGCGAACTGGGTATGTTCTGTAGTCTAATTAATATTTAAAGTTTTATTTATTGTATACAAATCAGCTTAATGCATAAGATATGCCGATGTCTACAATATTGGCCAAAAATAAAAGGTTTTTTTACTTTAAATTTCTTTTATTAATGAATACTTATAATTTAAAAAGGAATGTTAAGTTTATCTCATACCTTATTTTAGCTCATAAATTGCAAAACAAATGGTTTCATGAAAAATAGTACCGATGATTACAGTTTTTCTCACATTTACTCAGAATACTTCCGCAAACGTTTAGTAAAAAAATTAGTCAGTTTTTTTTAAACCTTTTCATTTTGAAACTGTTTAGTGGAGCTGCCATTGTATAAAAAAAATAAGAGAATGATGAATGAATAATGAATACTATTTTTTGACAAAAGAAGAGTATTTCAGTTTTGTAGAGAAAAAGTTCAACAGAAAGGTGTTCAAAATAAAAAAATCCTTACCTCAATAGAACAGTCACTAGTTGAAAAAATTATTGAAACTTATATTAATAAACGTCACCTTGAGAATATGTGAATGTCACTGGAAAGATAGCGCGCTAGCGAGACATTGGCTAGCATTAAGGAGAATATAAATGAAGTAAAAATTGAAAAATCGTATTTTAACCCTATAATGACGGCTTAGGTGGTTTCGGGCTCTCAGGTGAATTTTCCTTAACGGCTTAGAAAGCAGGTCTCGAATGTTAGGATAGTTTTGAGGATAAGCAGGATTTCAAAATGAACGCAGTGTCTTGTACTGATTGTGTAAAAATTTCGCAAATGTTATGGGGATCCTGCCATAAATCTATGTTTATAAAAGGGTCAGTTCGAAAAACTCAAGCACAATCTTACAATCAATCGTGGATACTGATGCTCGTATGCTAAGTTTCCTGTAGTGATGCATTGTGAAAGTGAGACATGTGATTCAGCAAAACTACAAATATTTATCTACGAATTTTGAATAAATTTCTTTGCTCTCTGACTTTAAAACGCCATTTAAAACCATTATTCAACGAAATAAAAATTGGTTATTCATTTATTGCTATCAAATTGCTTGAAGTTAAATATATGACAAAACGATTCTTATTGGATGGGAAAAAATTTTAGGGCGTCATTTAGAAAACAGAAATTACTTTTGACATAACAGGAAATCAATCTGCGAAACTCACAGATTCAACAATACTTTGCTCCCTGAATAAGGAGGGAGAGGGAAAAGATAAAGGAATTTCTCTTCAAAAACCTTTGATTATTTTGAATCAAAGATTCCTTTTCTTTTCGTCACAGAATTTCTTTTTATATAGAATCTCCCATAATAAATGGAAGAATTAATGTCAAATAACTTGAAATCTCGGCTATGTTGTGTTAGATAAGAATTTCAATAGCCTTTTCTATAGGCTGATAATGAAGAGGAGATACTTTTTCTTCTTGATTACGGGACACCTCGCCCCTAGTCCCGGAGACGAGTCCATTGTCAGGATAGTGCTGAGGGCCCGTGAGATGTTATCGTACTATATTTTCTTTATATATATATATACACTTTCTCGTACATCGATTCTTCCATCCGGAGGGTCATCAAAATGTGCAAGACACCTTAGATGACGTGGTTTCATGCTGCCGCAGACTTGGTCGGCTCTAAATTCTAACAGAAATTAACAAGCAGAAAAAAAAATGAAAAAAAAACAGGACTAAAACCTGTGGAACGAGGTTATTAACCTCCTGATAAATAGAATGAAGGAGACCTAAATTTTACTCTCTGTTTAAAATTGTGGATAGATTGTCTTTATCATAAATTAGTTTTTTTTGCATACTTTTCCGTGAATGGGCAATTCAGTACGTAGTGTAAAGTATCTCTCACGGCGCCACAAGGACATTTGATGTTCAAGCTCCTCCCAAATCGTACAAAATATGCTGGGAATCTACCGTGTCCACTCAAAAATTGTACAATAAAATGACTAAATTTTTTCGTATGAATTGAAACCGTCGGTATTAGTTTTTCTGTATGTCTGCCGTTTTTTGTTGTGGACGAAGCCCAACGCTCTTGCCAAATCTGTATTTGCACATTGGAAATCGCATTTTTTAATAGCTTAAAGGATTTCTTTGGAATTTTTTCAATATTAGGTCTCGTTGTAGCTTTTTCAGCATAACTATCAGCTGTTTCATTCCCCTGAATTCCAGTGTGAGCTGGAATCCAATAGAGTGTAATGGATTTTTCTTTGCTCATTTCTAAGATGTCGTTTTTAATTGCAAGAATGTCTTGTTTACTTGTTTTAAAAGTGTTGAGTGTTTCAAGCACCGAAAGAGAATCTGTGTATAAGTTGATTTTATTCCATGGTCCAATGGTGGAAATGAATTCTAGGCCCATTTGTATTCCTGTGACCTCCGTCTGATACACTGTGGCAAAATCTGACAACCTAATTGCGCTATTGAAAATCTCTGCGTTATAATAGAATACAACTATAGCTGCACCAACCTGATCGTTAATCTTTGATCCGTCTGTATAGATCTCAATCTCTTCCGAAGAGGAGATACTATATATGGTTTTTGAAGAATAGCCATGGTGACGCGTTTATATAAGGGCAGATTAACTCTTTAATCCCGAGTTGGCTTTTTTTCTTCTAGCTCCTTTAAAACCTGGACTTTTTGGAAGGATGGGACATGAATTGGACTCTCCCAATATGGGTGGGCATTTACCTCACCCCTTTTTATAACCTTCCCTTAAGGCGCACGGAAATGGACTATGGTTCTTTAGGATAATTGGATCCCCCTCCCGCGTTTGTCCCCTAAGCGATCTCAGAACATCACCTCCCCTCAAAAAACTCCAACCGCTTCAGAACGACCTTCGTCGCTATTAGGCCCGGTGCACACTGGCCGATTTGTGTCGTTGAGCAATAAAATATAATAATAGAAACCCACGTGACCCCTTTGTGGCTCTACAGAGGGTATAGGGGTTACTATTGTTATTTTTATAGCTTCAACGACACGAATCGGTCAGTTTGCACCGGGCCTGAAAGGGAAATTTTTAGACCGAAGGCCTAACGGCTTCCAGGAGCCCAAAGGCCCTGGGGCCCGCAGCTGCAAAAACTCCAACCACTCGTTCAGTCAAGCACAAAGGAAATTAATTTTACATAACGGAAAAAGCCTCCAGCCAGAGACGCCAAAACCTGATAACGCCAAAATTCCTACGCGAAACAAGATGGCGAGGAAATAAACCCGTTAAAACATTTTGATTTATAAATTAATAAAGTTGATAAATTAATGGAAACCACATCAAAAGTTAAGACAGATAATAATTAAGTCGATTACAAAGTAAATAATTAAGAAAAATTTAGATATTTAATGAAACGTCAAAAAATTATCGTTTGAATTTCAAAAGTTGTCAAAGATACCACAAGAGATGAAATAAACTTTGGTGGCGAAGAATTAAATAATTAAAAATACTGACAAAACCGAAAAATGATGTAGATGCAATTTTTGCAATTTAACACAGATATTAATTTTAAAAAATCTTACCTCAAAGCATCTTTACTATCAAGAAATATCAATCAAACTAATTATTAAAATTAAATAATATAGTAGTTATAAAAATCAAGTAATATTATTAAGAGTACAGTTGCAATTTAGAAATATACCAGAATATATTGCTTTAAAACGTAATGTTTTCAAATTGAAATGTACGAGTATACTATATGTGTAAAGCTTTCAGATAATCCCACCCACTCCTCCACCAGAGTTAAGGCCCACCAGGCATGATGCTTTTATTGGGCAGCACATGGGTCTCATTTGCTATTGTCCTGTTAGCGTCCATTAGAATTAACAGGAATAACTAAAAACTGAGAATTTTAATTTTATTTATCTTAGGCCCAGAGAGCTGCAGAATAATTTCAGTTTTGAAGCAATATTAGCTAAGATTGGTATTTTTTCGTTCTGAAAATATGCTATCTCATTAGATTTAATCAGTTTCATGAACATGCATATCCAGTTTTCTCTGAAATATTAGATATCCAGGTTATTTTTTTATAAAACTTATTTATAAGCATTTGTAATAAGATAAAAGAAAGCTTCTTGACAAAATCTTGACATGAAGCTTTGTATTGAGACAGCAGACGCAATTTCTATGTATATTCTATTCGGTTTAATACAGGAGTTAATTTTTCGTTCTAAAAATAGCTATAACATTTTTTAGTCAGTCCTATAAACATATATCTCAAATTTTCAATGAAAGATTAGATATCCAGTTTTCTTTTGTAAAAATTATTTATTAAAAAAGTTATTCACAATGAGTGAAAAGAAAGCTTCATGTCAAACTTCTGACATGAAGCTTTAAATTGAGACAGCAGACGCGATTTCTATGTATATTCAATTCGGTTTAATACAGAAGAAAGTCAATATTCGGTGGAATCGAATTATTTCTGATTAGAACATTCCAACTTAGCGTTTCGCCATTCAAGAAATGCCAGGAATTCTCTGCGGACTCGATCAGATTTTCCAAATGTTTCGGGGAAATTAATCAAGATAGTATCTGTGGCTCTCCGCATACGACACAAATTTTTTAAAGGTCAAATGGTTTCGAATATCTTCTCTCTGATGAGACTGGCTGATACTCTGACAATTTTAAGTAATGAAAACTCGAATTTTTCATCAAGGCAGGCATGTAAACTTGATATATCGGTATTTTCTCTAGTTGAGTGCAAACTACCCTAAAGACAAGTAATTGCTCTTTGCCTTCATGCTATAGCTATTGTCTGGGAAAGAGGAAATATAGTTGAAAGCGACTGTGTAGGGTTGGATTATTAAATATGCAAAGTAGGCAACTGACTAGGGGCCCCGAGGTTTCGAGATTTTTTTGAGATATTTTCAGAACAATTTAATTTTGTGATTTCATTTAATTTACAAGTGCCTTGAACTCGAACTTATTAAAATCATTTATCTTTTAAATTTCGGAATATTATTCTAACAACATTTCTGTTTAACTACCTGTTGCAAGCTTTTTATTATGTGGTTTTATAATTCTGTAACAAAATTATAATTATAAGCTTTATAATTTAAATAAATGTCCGATAATATAGTTAAGTTTTTAGTCTGTGTAAAAAAAATTTATAATTTTTTTACTACTTTGTTTAAAATTATTTTTAAGTTTTAATTTTAAATTATTTAGCAGTGAGATGCAGAGACCAAGTGAGAAACCCGAAATTAAAATGGTTTTTTTAAATTTCAGTTAATCAAAATTGGTTAGTGAAAACTCCTTATATAGAGATTAAATTGAAATCAATAAAACATATCTGGTTTTGAAATACGGCGGCCCCGACATTTGCTAAGGGCCTCTAAGGGGCTTAATTCGGCCCTGAACATGTGTTGTATTGAAGTATATTCTCATGTGAGGTAAACACACGCTTGGGAATATAAAGTTAAAGAATAAAAAGGAAACCTTCCATAGTGGGGTTTTACTTATCTTGAAAGAAATAAGAAGGAGTTTTAAAGAGTTGATCTTGATGAAATTCAGTATTTCTAAGTTTTGGCTAAATATATCAGATTTGTTCCTAATTATAAAATCTGGCTTATTAAAATAAGATAATTAATAATAGTAAATTGATTATTACTAAAAGCAAGAATGAATTATCTTAATGACGGCTAATTAATGCTAATTATTTATATGGCTTAATAAAAAGAAGAATAGATTGAGAGATGGGAGGAGCAATTTCTTAGTGTTTTGGGATGCAGCAGAAGTAACAAAATTTTTTGAGCAAAAGTTATTTTTTGTCGGAAAAATGAATACATTACTAATCTGTGGTACTCTCAATTGATTGGTGGATGTTGACCCGTTTCTTTTAAAGCAAAATACAAAAATATACTATTTGCAAAAAATCACATTTAAAAAGAAAAATAAAATGTCTTCCTGAAATCGTGTAGTAACTTGTGGTACTCTGGAATATATGGAGGTTGCTGATTTTCTGCTTTTAAAGGAAAATTCACACCAAAAATGCGCCATGTATAAAAATCACATTTAGAAAGGAAAACAAATTGTGTTTCTAAATTCGTTTGAAAACTCGTATTACTCGAAATTGCTTGGAAAATATTGATTTTCTGATTCAAAACGCAAAAAAATATACTATTTATAAAAAAATTACATTTAAAAAGAAAAATGGAATGGTCTTCTAGAAACGTTTAGAGACTAAAACCGAGATCTATATCGAATGAACCAGTGCTAATTTCATTTAAATAAAAATTAAATTTAGGTAAATTTTAAATTTAGACATTTCTGATGTCTATTATGTTAATGATAGCTACGTTTAGAGCATTTATGGGATTTTGTGCATAAAAGAAATATAGCTGAGAAAAGCAGTACAATTTGAAATTGCATAAAAAATAATCCTATTTCTTACCTTACTGATGATTATTGTATTTATAGCATTATTAGTTAGAAATACGTCAGAAAGATGAATTTTAATGCATGCTTCACAACAATTCAGTGAAAGCTTTGATTCAGTTTTGCATCTTCTAATGAATCAAACTGTAAAAGATTATGATAATATAATTATCTCGAATTGAATCTAAATGAATAAGCAATCTTTTTGCCTACTTTCTGTGATTAAATATTTATGAAGGCTTCAATAACCGCTTAAGCAACAACTTAATTGGATTATATATTAGAACTTCGAAGATTATTAAAGGAATATATTAATGTCTTTCCTTTTATTAACTCAGATATTGGAGTTGATTTAGATATAGCTTTGTTTTATTACTCGTCTGTACTTGAGTTGTAACATTCTGTTAGGGCATCAGTTAATTTTAAAAAAAATTAAATTGGGCATAACATTGACTAAATGCTGTGCGAGTACTTTATTCTTAAAATTATTTCTCGATTAAGAAAAATGTGTAAAAGCCAATAACTTTTTTATATGTTCCCAATTAAATACTTAGATTCTTTTAAAATTCTACATTTATCTGGAAACTCATGAATCTAAATGGTGGGCACGGAAATAAACAAGGCGCTGTTTAAGTTTTATTGCTTGAAAAGAATTAATTTGAAGCACTTTGAGCCATTTGCAGTTCCCAGCTCTTGGCTACTTAGGACACGGAATTTGGTAGTTCGTTCGTGATCTGTGTACTTAAAATTTGGAGAAAGAGGAGAATTTTAAACGGCAGAAACGGTGTTTTAGTAAGGAAGAATTCCTTAAGTAATTTTGTTTTCTCCCGGATCTAATGAGCTTGTTACCTTAACTATATTGTGTTAGTTTTTGGTAACTTTGACTACTTTCGTTTAGTCAACAAGTAAATACAATAACCTCTTCAGAAAATTCTATATTGTTTTATGAAGGACATAAATATTTAATTTCTCTGCTTTTCAAGCTCTTATTAAACCATTAGTTTTACGTTAAGAAACAGATGATGTTGGTTTATAAGATTTTTTTGAGTTATAATTGCTTTTTATCAAGTTTCATTTCTATTTTATGTCATCAGGAAATTTTCATTCACGTCTATAATACAGTTAGAGTTATACACGTCATAATAGTTAATACACGCCATAAATATAGTTATTTTGTAAGTTTAAATTTTGGTACAGTCATTTAAAGAAAAGATATTTCAATATGTTTGTGAACATAGTTTGAAAATTAAATGTAAATTTTTATGAGCTCTTCAACTCTTTTTTTCTTTTGTTATTAGCTGTCGCATGAAAAAGAGTGTCAATAGTCCCTTTCTTCCAAATCCTAAGCAACTTTCCGCTGTTCAATGATACAGTCAAACTTCGATTAACCGTCCAGAGCAGTGCTGTGACGGATAACCGAATAGACGGAAATATCTTAACCACCCTCCATACTCCCCTGCAGCCTCGACGTATTCCTTAAGATGAAGGAATCATCTTCTGAAGCATCTGAACAGATATTCTTTTGTTATAGATCTCTCTCTTCACTCTATCCAGAGATCCTTATTAGCACAAGATATTTTACAATATCTACACGATGTCCTTACGATATTATTAATGTTTTCCAACACCGTAAAGATATCATACGAATATTGTAGACCATCTTGCGCTAATGGGGATTAGGCGTTTCCAAATGTACCCAAAGGCTTCAATGTCGTTTGAACACGTTCCACGTAACGCTACATCGAAGGCATGTAAAACTTATAACCTTGTATGTACACTATGTAGAAAACAAATACTGCCCTACTAAAAAAATTCAACTTATGCATATATATATATATATATATATATATATTACTTGGGTTGCCTATTTCATTATTTTTAATAACAACAGTGTTCTTTCACTTGCTGATATATAAATGCTTAAACTTGATTTTTTGTTTATGGTATCTTTAGTAATTTCAATTTATTAGATTTTATTTAAAATTGATGTATTGTTCAAATAATGACTTTTTGATATAGGATTTAATTCTTGTTTACTTTATTTCTGTATGATTATATACTAGTTATATTTGGATTTATATTATATATATATATATAATATATATATAGAACTTGTATATATATATTAATAAAAGAAAACATAGAAAGAAAACATGAAAAACACGTTGTAAAAGAAAAACCAAAATAATAATAAAAAGGAACAAACACGCCAACGTCCGGGACGCGTCATCAGCAAGGGAAATCCCGAACGGGCGCAAGCAAAAAATTCGGTGTTTTCTGAACACAAAACTCTAGCAATAGTGCCAAAAAGAGTTTGTTTCCCCCGGAACACCGAAACAAAAACCAAAGTTTGAAAAAAAGCAAAAAACCCAAGTCCAATTGAGAAAGAAATAAAAATATATTAAAAGCCCAAGTCCATTAGAAACAAAACATATTAAAACTAACCCCAAAACCAACAAAACAAAACAAAAACGAGAAAAAAAGTGTCAACACTCACCCAAAAAGACGAAGAAAAGGTGTCATAACTCTTTGTTTATCTTTGTATATATATATATATAACTTGTTATATATGATCATACAGAAGCAAAGTAAACAAGGCATATCAAGAAGCAAATCCTATACTAATAAGTCATTATTTGAACAATACATCCAAATTTAAAACAAAATCTAAAGAATTGATAATACTATAGATGCCATGAACAAAAAATTAAGTTTAAATATTTATATGTCAATATGTAAAAAAAACTCTGTTGTTATTAAAAGTATTGAAAAAGGCAATCCAAGTATATGGAGTTTTCAACAATTAATACAGCAGCTTGGCTGTGGACAAGCTTTAGCCAGGTTAAATTAATTTTGCTGTACAAACCATCCCTGTTACTAAAGTTGTTGAAAAAACAAACAGGGTAATTTACACTAAAATGAAAGAATATATATATATGATTGATTGATTTTTAAAAATATAACTATTTTAAACTTTAATGAATAATGTACGTTTACTATAATTTAGCATATTATTTTTTTCTTTACATGTTCTCCTTTATTTGTAATTCGAAGTTTTTTGTTTTGCTCACAAGCAAGAATGTACGTTGTGCTGGTTATTTTTCGAACGCATGCATTGTTTGAGAATTAACATTTCAAAGCTTATCCTGTCAGTTAAAGTACTCTGGAAAAGGGTGTATTTATCGAAATTAAGACGAGAGCAAAAATATCTCTTCATTATTAATGCATTACGGATTTGCTCACCGCACCATCTGATATCGCATTTTAACGTAGTTTTGAGCTAATTTGAAGTGAAAATGAACCTCAATAAATTACCTAATTAAATAGAATGGTTTTCTGAAGGAGTGGAAATAAAAAGGCTGAAAATTGGGTTGGGCACTTCGTAATTATGCAAATGGTGATTATTTGTTATGAGGGAGTGTCTATGGAGTGTTGGAGATAATCTTGAATTAACCTAACACAGTCTTCCAAAGACAATTCTAAATCTTCATTAGGTACAGAACCTGTGGCTATTTATTAAGAGGGAGTGTCTGCAAAGAATTCGAGACAATCCTAACTACCTCTTTTGCTTTTCACTTTAATATTTTTTATTTACTAATTATTTATTGTGAAACTCTATTTGAAAATAAATGTACCCGAAAACGTAACCAGCAATCAGTTTTATGTTTTGACGTTTGATCGAAGACGTTAGTGGTTTATAATCATAAAACTATTATATGGTGCATATATATGGAATAAGCATGCTTTTAAAGTGTTCTAAAATAATAATGATAGCTACAATGTTTCTTCAATGATAAAACGAAATTCCCTATGTATGTAACTTATAGTAAATAACTGTCTTTTCCAGTTCAGTTCGAACTTTCAAAGAAAAAATTCTGCTGAATGTGTGTTAAATTATCATTATCGTAAGAAAAGTTGTACGTTCACTTTGATTGCAAGGTTTTAACTTTTGCAACAGTTTCAGGAAAAAATAAGATTTGCTCGAAAATCTACTTCGTGAAAGTAGGGGAATTAAAGTTTTAAAGAATTTTCATTTATCATATTTGTGGAAACATCATTTCAAATTACGAACATTATTTACTATACTCAATCCTCCAGAAGAAATTCTTAATGCAACTTTTGACTAATCAAATGAAAAATGAAGAATTTGTTGAAGATTTTCAAACTATAACTTCTAAGAGTAATCGTTTGTTTTGTTAATGCACAAGAATATTCGAAACAAAAAAATATCCCTACTGTAGACAATACATATTCATCGATTATCGTATCTGCAAACTGATAACGATGGTTAAGACCAACCTTGAAATACAATAATATTTTGCACTGAATCATTTTACAAATATTTCTCTCTTGTCGTATAATTTTAAAATATGTTACTAAAATTAATCGATACAAATAATGATAGAATTTTATTTTGATGGTAAGAGATCCTTGATGTTAAAGGCCTTTTTTATTGTTAAATATTTACGAATATTTTCCCAAATGTTTTACAAAAACACTTTCCCGATAATCTGCAAACAGAAATAACTAAAACCCTAATTAAACATAAGAACTAAAAGAAAGATATTTTTAAGTCATGATGATTTATGTAAATTCTATTTTAAACACAGACACAGCAACATGAGAAGTACCTGATCATCATTTTTGAATGAATCACTTTAAATAAAAACATTATTCTTAAAATAGACAGAAAAATTCTTGATAGTAAATAATTTCAGATCCTGAAATTTGAATGAAAACTTCAATATGACAATGGAAAAACTCGGAAATCTAATTTCTAAAATACGCTGACTATTTGCGATCGGACCTCACAATCTGAACCGTTGTCAAATGATGATGAGGACACCTGTTCTAACAACCCCTCTTTATCTTCCTCTCCACATCAGCAAAAGAATGTTTGATTACCGATGAACGTAATGAACGTCGATTCCGGGTAGTCGGCTGATTTTTGATTGATTTGGAATCCGCACCTGTAGGTTCTGAATCCTAATGTTTACCAGTAGGCCACCGCATTCCGATGTCAACTGCGTGATTAAAATTGTAATGAATTTCACAGGCGACTCGAAAATGTTTCTACAAACTTTAAAAGTTAGTCAGGCACACGAAAACAGATCCATTTTACATAAGAATATATAGGCGAAAACGTCATGCGTGTGCGCTAGAGGGCGTTGTTTGGCTTAAGGTGAATCAGGCGATCCAGCCTTATTTATTGCAGTCAAAGCCTTGGCGCAATTAAGATGGAGCTGTGCAGTTTTTTTGGAGATGTAAGAATTTGTAAAACTAGATTTTTCACAATCCACATTCGTTGTGATGGTTAAAATGGAAAAATCCAGTTTCACAAAACTATTGGTGTAAACTTGTGAACAGTTCATAATCGAGCACACGTTTGCTAGGGAATCTTTCACCATGCAGAAACATCCATAGGAGACCATTCACATTATCCTCCCTATATACGAAATGTTTGTCCGCAATCTGAGGATAACTGTACAATTAATTACATTTTACTTTCAGTACGGAATTGACTGCAATGATTGGGATGGATTATCTAATTTACTTTAGCCCAAACAATGCCCTTCACGCCATCCTTGTGATGTTTTCATCTATGTATTCCTAGCCAAAAGCGTTTTGTTTGGTATACCTTTCCAACATTTAACCCTATGAGCCCTATTCCTCCTCAAACCGCCTCATTTGACACAAGCCGGACTCAGGCGGTTTCGGGCGCCTGGGTGAATATTACGGGAGAAAATTAGACCCTTTCTTTGTTAATTTACTTAGTTTTTGAGGCACTTGAATTCTCACTCTAGTCGGGTTCAAAGAGTTAAAGTTTGTCGGAATTCCTTCGATTCACCTTTAAAGACAAGCTATTAAGTCCCAGATACATCTTTTTTATAAATATGCAAGTATTGTTTTTCAAATTTAATCTTTTTGATAACTTAAATTTTCTCATAAGATTTTCCTCGAATTAATTTACAAAATCGATGGTTTGAAGAAACACCTTTAACGGCCTAGAAGTCCATTTGCCTCATTCGGAGACCGAACTTTTGAACACATTCTCAAAGTGTAAAGTTAAATTCCAAGCTAATTGCGTCGAAAGAGCGCTGCAGAAATAAGAAAATTGCTTTCTTTAAAATGCCATTTCAATTCGTTTCTGGAAAATACCATTCTAATACTCCAACTACAGCGTAAACTAATTTACAATTTGCAAAACTGAATTCCCCGAGGCCTTTCACGTCATCTAACGAGCTGAAACCTTCTTGTGCAAACAAGTAAACACTGGAGGAACCCAACGGTGATATTATCGTCAGATTTAATTTCGCATTGTTTCCACTTACATCGGATCTTCATTGCTATATTGATTCCCTCGAAAAATGAGCTCCATGATATAATGATGCGTCAATAATAGTACTGGTTGTAAGTATTTGGAGAAGGGTCCAGGGAATTTGAATAGTGCTGAGAAAAAAGATTCTCTTCCCGAAGGAATGGGAATGGATTTTCATTACATGGATTCGTGTTTCTGTTAACCCATTCTACACTAGAAAAGTAAAGCTCGAATTGGGATTTGAACTAGTTTTGGAAACAATATTTCATCGGTGGAGAAAAATGATTCAGTTGAGATTTATTCTGTGACGCGAAGTTTAAAGCTAAACGATGGAGCTCTTCAGGACGTTGAAGGTGAGGTAGCTCATTATGAGCTTTCACTACACAGATTTATGGATTTATTTATGACGATTTATTTTGTATAGGGTAAATTGTACTGCCAAAGGGAATTGAAATACCATTCCATGAACTGGAAACACTGATTCCATTATCATTAATTCTGCATTCTTCAGCATTTAACCCGGGAGGAACGAGCGGTACAAAGAGTAACATGAAGACGTGCAAGGGGATGCGCGACACCCCAATTCGTTAGTTAACTATTTAGGCAAAACTAGCAACATTTTTATGCTATATCTGCTTCAGATGATTCGTGCAAACAGTTCTCTTTATACAAGCACAAATTTTTAGACGAAATATTTAGAAATAATACATTATAGTATTCAATGCATTGCGAATACATAAGAAAATTATATCTCTTTAACACGTTTTCAGCATTTTTACAGTAAAGAATCATCAATATTATAATCGTTATACAATTTGAATGAAAAAAATACTGCTTCTAATTTTCTTAGGTACAGAGGGAACCACTTTTTTTAGTAATCCAAATAAGAATTTTGATGGGTTTTACCTTAGATCCAATAAATTTAGGGCGGAATAAACTTTTATTTTTCAGAACGGTTTCTACAATTTTAAGCTTTTCCTCCAATAGTTTTTGTGAAAGCGGATAAGACATGAACCGGCTGACTACAATTAAAATACGTCCAGAATGGTAAAACTTTTGCATAAATCTCTTAACATTTTTACTTACACTATTATCCAGTTTAAAAGTCTTGTACCCGCAAAAAGCGCCAATTTAAAAATATAGAATATTCTTGAATCCATTTGTCTCCTCAATAAAACTTAAATAGCGATAAAACATTATCTTCCTGTCCCTAATACGATCGCTCAATTGAACAAAGAAAGCTGACGCGAGGACGCGCAAGGGGGTGTTCGACACCCCATTAGCTCGATTCCGATAAAAAAAATAAAGGATTTTTTTCTTGAAGCCCTTTCCGTCGGCTGAATGTGACCTTGAAGTCAGATAGCATGGATTTGACTCATTTCAAATAAAGGGAAGTCAGTGTTTTTTACGTTTTACGTGGCGTGGGGTGTCGGACACCCCCTTGCGCTCCCTCGCGGGGTTAAAGCTAAACTTTGTTTATTGTTTTTAGAAATTTTTTGCTTTAGACAAATTGAACCACTTTTATAGTTATCCATAATTCTTTATTCTGCAACGTTTATAGCTAAACAACGTTAGTTCTTCTTAGGTTAATTAATAATTGTCACTTTAAACCAAATGAACGATTTTCATACTTGCAGAACTCTAATGTCCAGATTTTATTTTTTGGGGCGCAAGACATGTAAAAAAGACCAGGCGGCACCAGGTTTTTACGAAAGTAAACATTTATAAATGTTCGGAATAGGTGAAAACTTTTTGGCAAAATTTTTACCTCGTCGTCGTAGATCGTGTTTTGAAAACAGAAAATAAAACTTCTCTCCGTTAATAATGTTTATGTCCATTTTGAAGAATCGAACGTTTTTATCCTTTTTCTTGAAATCGGAAAATATCTTGCAGAAATAATTATGATCTTCATCTAAAGTGCTTAATTAAAACATAAGCATTTAAGAGACGAATCACTTTTTAATTATTATGGCAGAATTTTCAAAATGTTAAAAATAGAACAATAAATTTAAAATAAAATTAAAGGAACAACACATTTTCATAAATTGCTTTATGAATTCTTTAAAACAATTTTAACACATGATAAATGTCTATTGTCATTATGTTATTGGATTGTATTTCCATAAAGCAGCATTATGACATGGTAGATAACCTTCCTGTATTAAAGCTAAAAAGGAATAAAACTTCTACTGGAGTATAGTTTATGTAACTGATTTGAAAAATGCTTGACAGATAGTACTGAAAAATGAAGTTAAAGCTCTGATTTTGAATGAGAAATAAATGAGACAAAATTACAATTATATCGATAATTTTAATCTTTTACTTTATTTGAAGGCTCAAAAACAATGAGCTTTGATAAGTTATTTGCTTGAAAATAAAACAAACTGAATGGACTTCCTTTCAAAAATATTGCCTTAACGTCTAAAAAATGTAGCGTGAAGCGTTCGTTAGGAATACTATAAAAGAAGAAAACATTATGTGCTAGGAAATGCTAATATAATAAATTTCAGAAGCACAAAGTGCAAGCAAAATGGCAACTTACAATACATTTAGGGACTAATTGATTTTATCTTTTATTAAAGGTGGAGTACCAGCAACATAAAAGACCTCATTAACTCACGCTACACGTTTTGATGAACATGGCGTGGAATGAATGACGCCAAATTTCGGGGAATTGTCGCCACGTTTTATTGGAGAATTCTTTTGGACATATCTAAAGTTGGCTCATAAATCATGCTTACAAAACTGTGCTGTGCGAAATACGAAACGAACGAACTGCACTTAAGTTGAGGAGAAAAATTCCAAGGCAAATTTACAAGCATCGTAAAACGTACTGATTGAAGCAGATAGAATCATAGAGCGGGTGAAATTTATTTTTATCTTTTTCTCTGAGATGGAAAGATTGAGTGCGGTTGATGAGTTTTTGAATTTTAGTAAAATAATAATGTTTCCTTTCCTTTACGAATTTTCATTCAATTCTTTTATCACTTAAGTTTCTAAGTTTCTTTTTTTTGCTAAGAACAGCTGAATTGAAAGTATTGCTAATATAAACAAGATTTTGATAACAGGTCCTTTTTATTTAGTATTTCCATCATTTGCTACAAAAATAAATTTATATATTTTTTTCTATATTATCTTCTACTTGATATTAGATTAGATGGATTGATTTAAGCAGTTTCGGAATTGGCTATATTTCCTTTAAGTCCTAATTCTTAATTTCAACACATCTGGAATTTTACGAAGAGTTTTATGAGCAAAACAAAGAACAATTTTTTGGAAATTTCAAAATAAATTGTTTTTTTTATTTCCATGAAATAAATATTCTGATAACTTTAATAGGAGCTTAATATTTATGAAATTGACAGAATAAATACAATAACGTAGCGCAGATTAATATGCTCTAAACATATTTTTAATCGATTATTCAATCATATTTGCCGTCTTAATTATAGTTTACGCAAACTTATTTTATCTATCCTCCAAGGATTCAGCCCATGGGCACCTTACCACCTCTTCGCTATTCTATTGACTACATATGATGGAATCTTTAAATCTAGGATTTTGGAACACAGCCGCAGAAACTAAAATTTATTGACATATTTTTTTTAAATTTTTGGCTTAAAGAATAACAATTTAAAGGTGTGGGAATGGAATACAAGTCCAATTCATAAAATCGTTTTTATTAAAAACATGATGATAATACGATGCTCCACTCAGGCTTTCACACAGACAGGTAATACGATTCACACAGGTAACACATCGCTGTATACTAGAACTCGCAGGTATACTGCAACAGAACTGAATTACAAGTGAACTGGTAAAGTTTCGCAGAGGAAGAGGGTTAAACACAAGCGAGCGAAACGACAGCGCCAATCAGCAATGCTGAATCTGCATAAACTGCTATCTTTCGCCAACACCTGCGTCCAACACACTAGCGTCTCAAACCCAACCCGGCTGTCAGTGTGATGGACGAATTCATTTTTTCCACAGGCTAGTAGTGGAGTTTGAAAGCCAAGCTCAATACAGTTAAAATATATTAACAATGAAGCGTATCAGGATGTCGACAAACAGCGAAATAGTTAGCAATAAAGCGTATAAAGTATTTACATACGATATCGAGTTCAATCTCTTAACATTTTTAAGAGAATATTTCAAATTATTTCGAAGATTCTGAACATAAATTACTTCATAATTTTTATTTTTCATTTGGTATAAAATTCCTCAAAAAGAATATGCAATAGTTAATAGCAAGCCCTCTTTAAAAAACTACTTCCTGCCTCTCTAAAAACCTACTTCTGTATTTAAGTTGGATTCTGGAATAAAAATTATTTCGAATATTTCAAACTTTGAAATATAAATGCAGCCAAATAGGCACTTGAAGAGCAACCTTGACTTCCAAATGATCCAAAATTTACTTAATGGTTACAAATGGCTATATCCGAGTTGGTTTATACAAGTATCTATAACTAGTTAATTTGGCATCGTACATTATTTGCTGCTTCAAATATTAATAATAAGGCCATGCAAGCTATGATTTTCTCTCAAACAGTTGGAAGCATGCATTTTTGATGAAAATGATTTTCATGCAAATTTATTCTGCATACAAAAATTTAAGCTACCACTGGAATATTATCACTTTCTGTAAGGAACTTTGGATCGAATATTTGAAAAATATGGAATAAATTTGTTTAATTTTCTGTTTCTTTTGAGTTATCCAATGTTATAAGACCTTACATGAAACATAAAATTCGCAAGAACAGAATGAATGAAATATCACGCATATAAAAATTTTACTTGTCTTTTTTAAACTTTATCTTTGAACCGATTTGCTTTTGTATTAAATTATATTAAAAGATTTTTATACTTGAAAGTATTTAAGTAGTTCTTTTACAAGCAGCAATATTGTCTCAAGCAATATGCGTTCATTGTGGTAAGACAGTAATTGAAGCCCAAATCTTGAATAAAAAAAAGCTTTCAAGTCAATGTTCAGTTTTACCTAACCTAACTTTAGGTAGACAATTAAAATCAAACTAAATAAGAATGAAGGAATGCCAATTACTCAGCCAAAGGTGTCAATAACCGATTTTGTACTTTTGATTATCAATATATTGGCCTTTCAGAGATAATTTTTTATGGAATCTTTTATTCAGCTTAAAGTAGAATAATTTAGGAAAAATTACAACGAATCACAACTTGACTGCATTAATTGTATAAACATTGCCTTAAGGGTGCCAATAACTGTCTTGTTTATCCTACACTATGCAATTTTCATGAAAAAAAACTGTGCCTTGTTTAAATAAGTACTAAATAATTTATGCTTTAAAATATCTGTGCCCATTGCTTTTCTAAGAATTTTTAATAAAGCTTTAAGTCGGGCAATTTTTCTGTTCATTTCAACAATGAGTATTTTTAATATTCGTCATAATCCTGAAACTTATCTAAATGGTGCTGAGCCACTGTATCTGAAGTATGAACTTGACATTTAAGAAATACAAACAAATACACAAACTTAAGTACGTAGTCAAGAGAGTTTATACGGATGAAATACATGAGAAGGAAAGATGCATTTAATTGGGCATTTATATTTAATCGATTTTTAATAATTACTGTGTTTATTTACTAGCGTTTTGAGAGTGTGAGGAAGGTAGGAAGAAGAAAGAATTTAATTAGAGATTTATGTTTAAGGAATCTGACTACGTCTAAACGACGGTTTGGATCGAAATTCACAATTTGTTTTATGGTTTTACTTTAAAGCCCATTTATTTAGCTTTCTAAATCTGGGTTTATTTTATTTTTACTTTGAATAGAAACGGAGATATAGAATTTTTTATAAAACACGGTAGCTGAAAACAAAACCGAAAGTTGGCTATTTTCCCTCGTTATACCCAATACACTCTGAAGTATAAATTAATTTGCTTTTTATTTATTTGAATTAATTATACACTCTATCTGCAAGCCATGTCAATTTGAATTAGATTTTGAGTTTCAACAAGCTACTATCAACATTTTTACCAAAATGCACATTTGTGGAGTTAGAAAATTCACATTTTGAGATATCGATAGCTGAATTGATGTTTAACGATTGATTTTATGATCTTAAAAGAGTATTTCTTGAACTGGGAATATTTCCTGGCCAATATATACGTTGAAATAATATCTTAACCTCAATAACCATAGAATCGTCACTTCTAAGAGACAGTCTTTGGCAGGAACAAAAAACGCTAGAAAAAAATTACGGGGTCTCTGAATGAAAGGATATGATAAGATTCTGAATAAAGAAGGTATATCTTACAAATGCGTCAAATTTCAAAAGAAGTTAAATAAATATATTTTTAATGAAAAACACAAAAAAATTAAAACTTTAAATGCGTTTTTTGAAAAACTTAGATTTTGTCAAAAGTTACTTACGCAAAACAAGATATATCAAAAAATTATCTATATATTTCCTTAAAATTTTGTATATATGTTGTCTTAAGTGTAGTAAAGACAATGAATAAGAGATATAGTTATGAGATCAATAGTTTTTTATTTAGAGTTGCTTAATGTTGATTATACCTATGCATTTTGTGAAATTTTGAATAAGAGAATACTTGATTGGTCATAACTTTCCTGTAAATGCAAGTATTTCTTAGATCCTCGTTCATTGCCTTCACCATAGCTGTAAAGTTTTTTTCTAAGTCATAAATCATATTCCTGTCTAAAAAAGTAGATGTACTACTATATTAATACAATAATCTCATATCAAAGAATAATATATATTTTTAAATTAATGAATTATGGTAATTAGAAGCATTTCCGTTGCGTCGGAATGATTTACATCATCATTTCACCTGCATTTGCTACGCGTTAGATTCAATTACACGTCAGAATACACTGACGTCGCAAGAAACAATCACATCTCTACTGTTTTTGTGTCTGATTAAAAGGATATCCCTTTATAATTAAAGAAAACACTGCCATTTGAACTTTCTGCATTCTCTGTTTAAAAATTTCCTTTAGGCGTATCGCCTAACAGTTCATAATATTAAGATCACAATTCATTGCAAATTAAATTAAACCATCTGTTTTTTAAATCAAAATCTTATTTACATCCTTAATTACAACCCTTCACTACAGCAAGAATGAATTTCACTTTCAAACTTCTCTTGTTCAAGAAAACGAGCGAAATATGAATTAAAGAGGTTAGAGTTTATAATGCGATGGCAAATGAATTTTGAACTTCTTTTTGCTTTAACTGTGCGTTAGTCGCAATATCTAACAGATACGCACTAAGGTACGGTAAAATTTTTCTTAAACGATAACTCGTCAAATGTGGTTGTCCACAAAATTTAATTTCCTACCCTACCAAACAAAAAATGAATGTTTCTGAAGCGAAACCTTGTTTTCTGCCAGTATCCAAGATGGCGGTCGTTTGGCGAGCATTTTAACGGTTGGCGAACATCTTGCCAGCTTGGAAACGAGACAGTAATCTTAAGTCTAACCAGTGATTGCGAGTAACGGAGAGTTAAATAGGGAATGCGAGAAAAGAAAACAAGATTTTAAGAGAAAGAGATAACTCCGGTCTAAAATCTTTTTCATGGTTTTTAATTATTCAGTTTCTAACTCTCGAAATTTAGAATTTTGTAAATTTTGATTTATAATGGATTTTCTGACTTTGGCTTCTACAACTTTGACAAGTTTGCCTACGAAACGGTCTACCTCCTCAAGTAATACTGAGAATTTTCTTTAAAATAAATTAATCCTCGAGGATAGAATAAAATTTATTAGTATCCAGTGTGTGTTTTACTGTTTATTTAACGCATATGATAAATTTCAGATAAATTTTAAATATCGGGAACAAAGTAACATACTAGTACAACTTAATGATGTTAAGGATGTGATAAAGTAACAAAGGATAAATATGAATTAATTCTTAAATGCTGAACATTAGAAAAATGAGCAGAGAAATAAAAAATAATTAAAAAATAGCATTAACTTCATAAATAATTCATTACCAAAAGAATACGCTTAAATAGTTCTAATCGGTTGCTTTCCATAACCTGTTGAGGCTTCATACCTCAAAAGTTTAGTGAAAGGAATGATTATGAAATTTATTCTCCTACGCGATTCAATACTCAAGTAGGGATAGTAGAGATGGAAAACACAACTGTTCGGATTGCACCATATTATGATACTATTAAGTTTGATTCCTCTCGTAATGAGTGTTCATATTATAGAAATGTTACTGAGCTATAAAAGAACATTTTGCATTATTTTGTATTATTCTTTTGGAATGACTGATAATTTACTTTATCGTTTCGGTGAATCCTAAAATAAAAACGAAATTCTGTCAATTTCTTTTTTTAACTTTCTGGAAAGTATTACTCTGTAAAATAAATTTATGGATCTATTATTTGGTTCAGACTTAATTGTTCAGAGCTAGTTTTGGTAATGAAATACCGCTTAACACAATTACGAATTATTGTTTTTGATTTTTTAAAAAAATTATTACACTTCGAATCAGAATTTAAGTAAAATCCGGCATCCAAATGTATGTAAGACAAAGTGATAAAAGCAAGAAATGAAAAAAATGAGGCTAGGTAAAGAAGAAATGTAAAATACTAACACACAGATCTTTTTACTACGCTCTGCATGGTTTATTCAAATTTGAATTTTTGTTATGAAGCACACTAAACAACGTTGCATTTTTTAAATAAAAATATCCCTTTGCTTATTTGTTGCCAATAATCTTTCATTTGCTTTTAAAATTTTTGAAAATTATGAAAAAATTGCAACGTTGTACGTGCATTTGCACTGAAAATTCCGTTTTTAGAGCTAAATTTCTTTTCAGCAATAGAACGCTCTTAGTTGAAATGCAACCTTTACAGAGTACCTTCCCTAATTTGATCTTGAGAGAAGAGCAGGACTTCGCCCACAGAGCGGGTAACTCTTCTTTGAGCCTCAAAAGGGCAATAATGACGAATTTTATCTGAATAACTTCCGAAGCATCCATTTAGCATTAGGCTGTCAAAAGTGACATTTCACCTTGACAAAAAATTGCCGATTTTTCGACAAATTTGGAATCAACTATAGAGCAAAATTTTTAAACGACAAGGGTAATGGGGATAAATTAACAGAAAGTAGAGTTCAGAGCAAATGCCAGAATTGCATATTTTCTTGCGAAACTTTTCTGGCATGTGAGGTAAGTTTTTATCTAATATTAGGTTGTATAGATTCAAATGTTAAGGCTGTTGATTAATCTGTGCATTATGGAATAGAAACAATTAAAAACGTGCTTTTTCAAGTGTAAAATAGATTTACAAATTGACACCGGAAATAGATAATTCTTTCATGTAAAAAAAATATGATTTTGTAGGGAATGTTTTTAAAAGTTTCACACTTATCATCTCATAAAACCATATATTTTAATGAAATTTTGCTAAATTTTCATTTGATGCATAATACAATCCAAGCAGATAAAAAAATGTAGGAATAAATTCAAATGGATATTTTAAATTTCATCACATTTTGATGATCCAGATATGCATACAGCAAGAAGTTTACTATATATTGCTAATTATTATTATTATGTTTCATTAGGTTATTATTATGTTTATGATCCACACAGAAAGGTTTCATCTTAAAAGACCATCAAATAATTTTAAAAGAGAGTGGTTTAAATCATTACTTTTTAACAAAAATGCAACTTTTAAAATTCGGGAGATATTCCTAATCTGTGATATCAACATATGCAATAGACTTTCCCAAGTGTAGCATGGATATACCTGACTTTCTTTTTCCTTTTCTAAATTGTTTTACAGATTTCGTTTTTTTCGGTGGTTTTTCCATTAATTGTGTTATAGAAATTGTTTTGTTGATGTTTCTCTTCTTTTTCAAAATTGTTTTTTTTAGATTTTTTTTCCTGTCTCTCATCTCTAAATTATATCCCAGACTTCGTTTTTCTCTTTTTTTACTATTTATTAGATTTTATAAAATTTCCATTTCTTATTTATTTCATGTATATTTCTTTATTTATTACGCTTATTAATATTTATTTATTATTTATGTTTGTAATAACTTATTATGTCTGCTGTTTGTATTTTATTATATTTTATTTTTTATTGTATTACTTTATTGTTTTATTTTACTTACATTTTTGTATAGTATTGCTTAAATATTTGTATTGGAATTTTTCTTCCCGCTCACGCGACACATGCTTTACACCCGTTGGGTAAGCAGGGTCGGCGTGCTCAATAATAATAATATATAATCTATAAAAGTTCAATGAAGAAACATGATGTACCAAAAGACCCTGCTCTGCCGCGGCATCCGAGGAGATCTGAATGACGGTCATCACGGCAGCAATTGGGCACTGAGGGAGGAGTCCTAACAACCATCACTGACCACGATCCAACCTCTCCCGCAGGAGGTATCTCCGTCAGCGGAATGGAGGTAACTCAATCCCACACCATTAATACAACCACTAGAGAAGCGAGAACCAGCTTACTTATCCGGCGGTTTCTCATCCACGTAGTTGTAGTGCCCCCTGTGGGAGATGAAAGATGAGTAGTCTTAGCTAATTCGAGATAAAATGTTCGAATTACTAAGCCCTTAAAAATCTTTGGAGGAAATTAAATGAAAATATTTATAATCCAGAGAAAAAGAAAATACTGGAATAAATCTATAATTAGAATTAAATTGTAAAATATTGCAGAAACTGCAGTTTTTAAAATGTCATAACTAGAGCAAACTTCACATTCAGCGGCCAACCCATGTGATGTGACAATCCTTGATAAGTGGAATCTCCCCGAGGCAACCGTTGAAATGGTCTAAAATGGCCGAAAATAAAGAAATGCAAAGCTTCATAACTCCTTCAGTTTTGTTTTTAGAAGAGTGGAACTTTTTTTATTTAGAATGTTAGGGCGTCAATATTATTTTACTAAATATGACTAATAGGCACTGTATAAAAATTTAGAATTCACATTTTTTCAGCAGTAAAATTACTGCATTCAAACAACAAAATATATAATTCTTCAGGTTATTTTAAGCATTTTTTTCAATTCAAACTGTATACCTGATCTCTAAAGGTTTAGAAATTAGTTACCGTGCAACGTTTAGAGTGGACACCCTGTATATTGATTTTGAAAATATATTTTTGTATATTTGGAAAATAAAAGTTAAATTTCATTTTAATACTGTAATTAAATTTTTTTGTAAACATTTTTTAATTGCTTTTTTTAGGAAATTCTAATTAATTTTCTTTATTAGAGCTTCCTTACAGCTTGTCTTTGTGTCTAATGAAATAAATCAAGTAACTAAGATTAGTTGACGAAGCAAAAAAACTTGTAAGATGATCTACATGTATGAAGACCATGAAAGTACATCACATTTTTAGTGTCATTTTACATAATATCTGAATTAGAATTTATTGGATCTATTGTGAAATTTATATATTTTAAAATTAAAGTTAGTGTACTAATTCACGATGTGATTTTAAAAATTTCGATTTGGTTCGATTTTCTTTTTACAGAAAAATAGTTCCTATGTTTTTTTTTTCATTTTAGAATATTTTATGTAATAGAAATTAAAAGTACAAGAGGTATTTTAGACAATTGTACTAATAAATATGTGTGATATATGCATTTGTAAGAAAGGCTTCACCACCTATCGTTCCAATTCTCCTTTCAAAAGCACATAATATAGAACTGAAAAAAAATTGCAGTTTTGAATTCTCTGATGATTTCCATAGCATTCACTTCAAGCATAACTTTTAATTTTGCAACTGATGCAAATACTGAATCATCTGATGAGTTCCATAGCATCCACTTCAAGCATAACTTTTAATTTTGCAACTGATGAAAATACTGAATCCTCTGATCAGTAGTTCCATGACGTACATTTCGGTATTTTAGTTTTAAAACTGATGCAAATACTCATTTGTCGCTTCTTATTATAATAAAATATATCAGATTATAGATTAGATTATATCTTTGTTTGTAAATGTAGCATATCTTTAATTTCAATTGAATCTCTCATAATGATCAACTACTTTATGCACTTTGCTACCCTTGAAGCAAGATATTCATATTTCATATCCGAATTGCCATCGAAATTCTTACACTTCTAAAACTGCTGAAAGTAATACACAAAAGGACTTAAAAAATGGAGATAAGTGTAGGTCATTAAATAAAAAAAGCATACAAAAAGAGTCAAGGCATATTTTCAGGAAAAATAAAGAAATCTTTAATTACGGCGTGATCATTTATATCAGTGCGAAAAATTTCAACCAAAGAAAGACTCCACTTCTTTTAATCTGTAAAATTTTCCGTTATCGATTTCGTGCATTCCATTTCCTCACCGAAGAAATGCCCCAACGAAAGTTATGTTAGAAGAAAACTTATTAAATATTTTTGAAACACATATCGATTGTCACAATTAAAGACGAAGGAGAATATCGGATAAAGAACGAACAAAACAAAGAGGGAAACTAATGAAACCATCAACAGTACAGAAGGAGAAATCGGCCCTATTTTTTCCCCGGCGGCGATTCTAGCGCCTTCTAATAGAATCTATTATCTAGCACACGGTGTCTCTACCGTATGTGGGTGCAACGCATAATTTTTCTTTCCACTCCCAAAATGTTCTAATCAATTCTTCGAGGCATCTTTTTTATATCTCTTATCTTCGACATCCCCCGTCAGATACCGTGAGACTCAAGTAATATCGTCGTTCAAGCAGTGAACGACTAGTAATCAGGTTAATGTGATTGTTTCGATATCACTAACCCGAGTGTAATTTGAATAAAGGGAGTAGGGTAATCAGGAGAGTAAAATACGATCTGCGTAGCTTTCAATCCCATTATAGTTTTAAGTCATAATACCCAAATGAACGTTATTCAGCCGCATTATCTTAGCCTAGCATAATAACGAGTACAGTTTAGAATTAATGCAAATTAATTGACTTAAAGCTATTTTACGTAATACTAGACTTCAAAGTAATTGCTATTTTTTTTAAAAAAAATATTAATTATCGTTTATTTCTTAAAAAATATATATAAATATTTCCATCGTTTATATAAATTGAAAAAATTATAAGGTATTAAAATTCGTGAAAATTATTATTATTTTACTAAATGGATGAAATTTTGAATTATTAGTTAATTAAATAATAATTGCAGTTATCTCGAAATCTTATTTATTGTTTGTTTTATGAATAAAGCATATTTCATAATTTACAATGTACTTTGACATATTTTATCTTCTTATATTATAAATAATGTACACCTGTGGTGTCGCATACAAAAGTAGAGTTTACAGAAACTTTCATAACGTTTTTTTCTTTCCAATTCTTAAAAATTTGTAGGAAAAATAAATTTAGAAATTAAATTCCACTCAGAATCAACTAGTAAAATCCACAAAGTAGTTATCTTATATTGAATTTATTTTAATCATCATTAATTAGTGTTTAATTTTCAGCTTTGGGGGTCGAAAAAAAAAATTTTTTTTCTATAAGGAATGGGTTAGAGAAAATATTTTTTCCCGAAAATGGGTGCAGATTGTAAAAGGTATTACAAGCTTTGATCTGAAATATACTACTAAGATGCTCTCGTAAATAATAAGAAAAATTTATAAAAAGATAATTCTAAACTGAATGATGAAAGAAAAAAGTTTAATGTAGATTATATAATTATGTCCTTTTCTGGAAGAAATTTGCAAAACCTTAATTTGTTTCTTAACAAAGTATAGAATATTACACCTCAAATTGGACACGTGTAAAAGAAAATTCTACTTTGAATTTAGAAAAGACTTTTAAAATCGTTTTAAGTTATATGAGGAAATCTTGATTTTCTTGTGCTAAATATAATTCTGAATTCTGCACACTAGCTAGGAAACTAAATTTTCTTGTGAAGATGTCTTTTTCTTGTGTGTCATTTTTAATTGTAAAATAAATATTCAGAAACATTGTGTAGTTAAAAAATATCATATTGTACTCGAAGATAAGGTTGAGATAGTATTTTTTATATTAATTGTCTTGTTCGATAGTTAATTCTAAGTGGAAGAACTCATGCAGAATCTGATGTGGAATTTATATGCGTTACAAACAAGTTCCTTTTAAGAGAATCCAAAACTGCTTATAGTAAGTTATTTAAATCTGCAGCTTAAATTCCACTTCAATCATAAAAAAATATATATATTACACGTTGACGCTTTACAGCTACCACTATTATAAATTTAAGTCCCACTCATGAGATTATGCTACTGATTTTTACAGAGATAAGACATTTTAAATTCGTATAATTTATGTTCCTAACCAACAAGCTAGTTAATATTGCCTTTTCCTGCTATTACTTCAAACAAGCTTGAACTTTTATAAGAAAATCATTTATATTCCAAACTTATTATAAGAGTTCTTTGAATGTAATCCAAAAAATATTTTCCACTCAGTAATACTTTCAAATAAGGGGCACTAATCGTGAAGAATAAACTTAATTTGAAGAACCAGTATCGCGTAAAATGAGCTTTCACTCTCAGCATTAATTTGTTTTCCTTCAAAAGTCGAAAATAATACTTGCCGCATGTAAGTAAATGTAATTACATTTGCTTCTGAAAAAACTATTCAGAAAGATGCCTTTATTTGATTCTCACACAGACTTGAGAATTATGCGAGATCTCTTTAACTCTCGCATATGTTGTCTACATAGTAAAATTTATTTTTTCAAGACGACATGTTCTTATTTATATCTTATGAATATTGAGTACTTGTTTGAAATTTCAATTGCATGGAAGCTCAAAGAATTTTTCTTAGTTTCGGACATAGCACAAACTTAGTTTTATTTCTCAGCAAGTTTATCCTAAGTTTTCCAATTCCTTAACAAGCTTCTAATGCTTTTTCCATCCCACCCTGAATTTTTATCTTTAGAACGATAACGCTATATCAATATGTAATTAATTACAATTTACTCTTCCTTAAATCAAGTGTACGTCTTCTTAGCGAAATTTATTTTGTGAAAGGTAAATAATGAATGCTTACATTTTTGATTTCGCTGTGGATTTTTATTAAAGTATCAAAATTATCTGAATTTGTAGTATTGACTGTAATAATTGGTCATATAAAAATTTTCAGGTTTGATTTCATAGATTATTTTAAGTTACAAGAAGTATTCAGTTCTTTCAGGAAGTTTGCAAACAAGATTATTACATGTTATATTCTCGTATAAAAAATAAAGAGAGAGAGAAAATTTTCTAACAGTTAAAAAATTCAATCTTGATATTTGGATGAAGTTCCACGTTTTAGACAACACTGAGCCCAAAGAAAATATTTTCAGTTTTATATCTGTCAATCTCTCCGTTTGTATGCGAACAGGACAACTCAGAACTGCAACAAGCTTGACGGATGAAATATGTAATATAGTCATGACAACAAATTTGTAGATTTGTGTCAAATTTGGACCCAAATTGGTCAACATGAAGAGATAATGTTCCGAAATGCATACTTGCTTCTATTCTCTGCACGGTGATACTAAACACAAATCTTCCAAACTTCGGGAGTGTATGTCAAAGTCGAGGGATAAACTCCGGTTTATTATTACAGATGACAAACGAAGGCTTTATATATTTTTGGTAAGCTGTTAGCTGTTTAAGCTGTTCTATAAGGATATAAATACGAAATAAGAGGATATTTAAATGTGAAAGAGTTAAAAATACAAAAATAATAACAAACAACGACGAGGAGGAATAAGATTCCGGTGGATGACGTCATCAGAGGCCATTCATTCAAGCAGATTCAAAATCAGAATAGGTTTCCTGTAGAGGAAAAAGACTTTAAGGTCTAAATTTAATTTGAATTTTCCTCTAGGGCCTGAACCCATTCCGGATTAAATTGGAAAGAAAAACATTTATCCACAAAGAAGAAATTCAAAAGAGTCTTTTAAACATAGTCTGAAAAGAAGGGCTTAAAATGTCTTACCTCTTAAGTAGTGGAATGGAAAAAGAAAGAGCGACTTTCCAAAGTCAACTTTGTTTATAGTTGTGCGCATCTATCTCCATCTAGTGAAGGAAACTTAGATAATTTTTTTTGTTGATTTTTCATAGAGATTTTTTTAGGTTTTTTTTAGTATTTAAAAAAAATTGATTGTTTTTATGCATTTTATAATTTTTTTTATAATTTCAGAGAAATTTGCAGGGGAGCCTTTACAAAATTGTCAAAAGATGAGGTATAAGCTGTTCTATAATTGTTTTCGACTACATTTAGATACGAACCGTTACAAAGAGCAGTTTTTTTCAAAAAAATCCTTTCTTATCAGTTATACTATGTGATAGTGTATGAATATTTATTTTTTGTAGCTTATATTATTTTATGTGTTCATTTCGATTGCGTATGGCATAACTACTTCTACTATATATATGTAACATATGATGGTCTTAAATTCAGCAAAAATATTTTAGAAAGTGATACACTTATTCAGTTTTAGCATGATTCGATAATTTTTTTCGCTTAAAGTACCATAAATATGATCGGGATTTAATTTTCACAATACTCAGAACCGAACAATGAATTCATTTATCAAATTGAGATACGAAAGGTAATGTAATGCCAAGGTGGCAATTATATAAGGCAGTTAATTTTTTTAGTGTTAGGACTGCTGACTTACAAATTTCGAACAATAGCAGTTACGATGAACGTCATCGTAGTCTAAGTTCTGAATACAACTCGAAATTAAAATAAAAAATAGCTATGATAATTGACGAAGAGATAAGCAACTTAAGGCATAGTGAACACAAGACTAGGCATCTCAACATATAACCGTTGTCTTTGATCAGTCTTATAACGGCGGAAAATAAAATTCCAGCACCAGAAAGGCTTTGCTTCAGGGATCTACAAATGATTCTAGTTTTTCCTTTAGTCAACCTGAAGCATTGATTAAGGTTCCATACAATCATTAGCATAAAAGTGCTACGTCAATTTGAATTCGCAACTGATTACCGCACGCGTCACCCCTGTAGTTGGCCTTACGAAGTGATAATGCTGTAAAAAGTTAGGTGAGTATTGGCTAAGAGTATACTGCAAATCTCGAAGGAAACAGAGCCAAGATTATATGCAAATTAATAAGTCTGAACGAGATAGGAGGCTGCGTGAGAGATAATTGAGTTTTTGCCAAATAATAGAAAGAATGGATCGAGAATGCCGCAAAAATAACGCAACTGTGGGAAATTGTTGGAGAGGATTATTTTATGTTAGAAATAATGCATGGATATCAGGTTTTTCCCGTACCAAGATGACTTAACGAAAAGGAAGATAGACAGATTCATAGGGCGACCAGAGTTTATCGGACGGCTTCAACTGGGAAAATTTGAGCAGTTACAAATTCTTAAGTTCCATCGTGGAGAAATGACCTCTTGAACCGTGTTCTCCGCTTCAGATATCCTGTAGCATGTTTATCATATAGTACTAGATATAGTCAAACCCATCTACAAGAGTACCGTGAAAAAGTCAACTTCAGGTCTGGATGGAATGTAGTTATGTTCACAGACGAAACCAATTTCTGTCTCGTTGCTTGTGAATGCCGACCCTGGTGAAAAGGAGGTTCCATGAAATGATTTTGCTGAATGCTTTCCAGCGTCGGTATTGCAGGCCAGCTTCGAGCACTATGGTTTATTGAGGGATTTCGGATAACACTGGGGACATTTTTGTCAATATCATGATGATCTTGAATACAGGGAGATATATCAGAATGTTGGTACAACTCATTATGATACTCTCCATGAACGTAAAATTGGAAGCTTATTCCAGAATGAAAATGCTGAAACACATACCAAAATTGCAATTCAACGTGGCTTAGAAATGTTAACTATCTACCATAGACGCGAAATATCCAGATCTTTCAGCAATTGAGCACGAGTGGGATGTAATTGTAATGTCGCTTCGATCTTATAAGCACTCCACAATGACTAATGATGATATTACTGAACAAGTCATAAGCGGATGATAGCCATCCGAGAGAATGACATGCAAGACTTAAATGATTGAATTCATGTACAATATCATGTCAGCATTCAAAAACGCGGTTCTTTAAAGGGTTTCTGAAATGCAGATCTATCGCACTCTCTCTCTGTTCATGTATTTTTTCACTCATGCCTTTGTGTTTGCAATTACAATTATATCACATTGCAATGAGTATGCAGTGTTATTTTCACCAACTTCATGCAATTCCTTCTTGAGTTTTCTCTGTCTGTATTTTTCAACAGACTGAAATACCCGTTTTTCTAGATGTTCACAGCTTCCTCGTGCGTCTGCTAAAATTGAAGAAACGGAGCAAGGAAAATATTAAAGTTTACGTGTGGTGACGCAAAAGCACCACAGTATATTTCTATTAATATTTTAAAATTTTAATTGATTACATATTAAAATATGTTTTTAACTGTATGAAAGAATCAGCGGTGATTCTTTGTGATATTTATATTGTATTCTTGAGGGATATATTTACTGTTGTTGATCTAATTTTCTTGTGCAAGCGAAATGTTCAGACTCGTTTTTGATGTCAAATTATGCTAATACAATGTTAAGAGAATAAGAGGCCTGGACAAAGCTCTTGACTATTAATAAGCAGTTCCGGAATATTTTGACCTGTGAGGTATTGTTGTGGGGAGGTGTTGCGTGGCTCACAGGGAGGATAAGCAGGGGTAACTTCACAATAACACATATTTTTTATATTTAAATTGTATAATTGTTTTATATAAGTATTTTAATTGTGAAATAATAATATGTCAACAATGAAACAATGCTCATATATATATTACAATTATTATTTTATTTTTGATCAAACGTTAACATAATACATACTTTAGCTCAAAATATCAATGTAATGAATATCTTAAATAATGTTTTTTAAATTTATGTTAATTTCTAGTTATATAAAAATAAAATAATTTCAACTTTGGCAAATAATATGGGAAATTTCACGGAGCTTGCCGGTGGCTTATTACTTTTATTAATTGGAAATACCATTCACATTTTCGAGGGTAAGGAAAAGACGAGGACGCTGTTTTAAAGAGGTATTTTACGATTTTTCTTATTTATTTGTCGTTAAAAAAAGCATCGCCGCGACTGAGATCCGGATCCATTACAGCTTTAAAAGAAAGAAAAAATTTTGAAATTACACTACCTTGACATATGATTAGCATATACCCATGTAAAAAAAAATGTAAATGATAATTGAACAAAAAGCACAAAAGAATTAAAAACAGAAAAAAGTAAAACTGAATTTAATACAATACATTAAAACATGAAAATAAAAAAATATAGGAATAATTAAAACTTATATACCAAAAATGTATAATAGTAATAAAATAATAAAAATGTAATTAATAAGATTACTACAACTACATTATAAGTAGTAACACATATTTCATAAATAAGCGTAATAAATCAGAAAATATGAAATCTAGCCAAATATTTTGACTATTTAACGATGCATTCTAATTCAATATTTCATTTCGATTCTAGAACTATAAATTTGGAAATAGTTTTAGTGTCATTTACAAAATAATTACGAAAGGGTGAAATCCTTAAATGAGGAATAATGTTAAAAAATCGTTAAAATGTTGAATTTTGATTTTATTAAGATACTATGGTAAAAATTTAAAATCATTCTAAATATTCCTAAATCATAATCTCTCTCTACCTTATTACCTTACATCTTATATTTGCCATCACAAGAGAAAAAAAAAATTTTTGTCCTTGCATAAGTGTCCTGTAAAAGTTGTTTTCCATAGCTGCTGTTTGTTTTAATAAAAGTATTTTCGATATCTTATTGTTTTTCACATCGAAGGATAGTATGCTCCACATTACGTTCATCATTTTTCGAAGAAGCCCATAGGACTTGAAATGCATCTTGGTGTGTTGTAATTTGATTGAAATAAAAGTCACTGTTTTATTTAAATAAAATTCATATTTTTCATTATTTTTTATAAATAAATTGTAAGTTTATGTACCTCTTAGTGTTAGGAAGCGTTTTCCTAAAACTTCTTCCCTTTCTGCTTTGTAACGCAAGTATGTTAAAGATTTCACTTGATATATTGACTATAATCTAAATATGAAGCTACATGATGAAATATATCACTACTACCAATGAAATATACTCTGGCTTAATTATAATTGCAAAAAATATGCAGCGAAGGAACATTATTTACTAACAAAAGGATATGATTCGAAGAAAGTCTTTTTATGTTATTTTTAGAACTCATATACAAAAAGATATTATTCCGATAAAGCAGAAAATATCCAATAAATGTGTTGCAATAGAAAGGTTCGATTTGGTAATCTTACGTTTGTTGTTTGAATTTATTATTTAAGATCAAATTATCTCAAAGCAACTGCAGTGGTCTTCTTTCCAAGCATAAACATGCGCTAATCTGTAAGTGCTACAGACGTTTCTTAAAAACTGCACCTTAAATACTTGCTTTCGTCTACATAAAGAGTTGGTTAAAAAGATTGCATAAAAATACTAGCTACAATTTTAGAAACATTCATTAAGTTTGATTTAACAAGGGAAAATTACGATCAAAGCGTAATGCTAAACATTTTATATTTGAGCAAAAAGCTAAATTCCGCAAAAGTTCTTCAAATTGTTAGGGCTTAAAATGTCGCCGTGACTTTCCTTTTGCTGGAATTCAAGGCGCATGAGTTTCATTCTACTTAACTCTTAAAGATATAAAAGACTACACTATTAAAAGCAACACCTCCAATTTTTCAGCTCCCTTAAACTGTGAGAACATGCATATTTTCTACACTCGTTAACTTTCTACAACTACGAACTGGATTTTTAAAAGTGACAAATTCCCTCGGAAGCTTTAACAGACATGCGAGGCTAGAATAATAGCTTGCTGTTGTAATTATAATGAAACTCGTGAAATGAAAATATCATGTGAGAATGTTCTGTGGAATGCTTAAATGCCATTCTTTTAATCTCGTAGCAATTTTCAGTCGGTGTGCATTTCTAAGAATTTGATTAGTGACAAGGAATTGCATATGTATGAGCTGAAAGGAAGCGACACCTCCTCATTTTAATCATTAGGAGTTGAATTCCGATGAGAGATTTGATGTTTGAGTTTCGCTGCCAAATTTATATTCACCCCGACTTCGTGTTTTTTTAGGAACTCGTAGAAGGTTATCAAAATTGTTAGCGAAAATGAAAGTTCATAAAATGGAATGAAATAACAGCGATTCTCAACCTGTGAGGCGCGCCCCCCCTAGGGGGGCGTGATAACACTAAATGCGAGAGAGAGCATATCGAAAAGAAACTATTATTAAAAAGATTTATTAATTTACTGAGAGAATTTACTTATTCTTGGAAGTTTGTAAATAAAGTCATAGTGCAGATTTAGCGTCAAAATACCAAAGATATATTATTATTGTATACATTGTTATTGTTTAAGTGGGGGGCGCGATGAAAATTCTGATTGAAAATTGGGTAGCAAATACCGAAATGTTGAGAAACACTGCCAAAAGACATAACATTATTTATTGGAAATTGCTGAAAATTGCTCCATCACTTCTGTGGTATTCTTGTTGTTTAAAAATAAATTATATCCGAAATCACACATTATTAAATTATCCTAATATTTAAACAATACCTTTATAGAAAGTTGCTTTTGTACATTCCATTTTTGGGGCAAGTTCTAAGAAAATAATTGACAATCTTAAAGATGGAACTACTTTATTTTAACAATACTCCACTTTGATGGTAACTACGTAATTATTTAAAACAAATCTCCACCTCAACATATATACGTTACAGTTA
>BGPR01000013.1:545770-592396 GCA_013235015.1 Araneus ventricosus
ATTACCTATTTGTTTTCAATCTGTTATTTCATAGAATAACTAGGTATCTCATGAATTACCTAGTTGAATACGTGGTTATTCTATGAAATAAATTAATTATACGCTTTAACTGTAACATATACACAAGAAATGTTGAAATTACCAAATCGCCAATTTTAAAGTATGGAGTAAAATCGCGCATTTCTTATTAATAATTGACATGAGTTTTAAGTAAACAAAAAATTTGTTTAAAAATAATTTGGGAATTACGGTAACCATGAAAATTCGTATGCGTACCAAAAATTCAAAAACATTCATTCTTTATTTTATTTTAATAAAAACCGAGAAAATCCATTTTAAATTCTAAAAAATTGACTACATTTCATATACTTTCATTTAATGTGTTATTTACTTGTTAGAAATTTACTGAAAGAAAAAAATCCAAGGTGGTCATAAATTATTGAACCCATTTCAAAAATTAATAAAAAAACTGATAATGTTACAACTGCGGATCTTTTTTGAAATGAGAGAGCAAATAAAAAAGTTTTTTTCAGATAGGTGGCGTACCATTAAAGCGTTCTAAATTTGCTGCAGCGAGAGATTTCCATACAGCAGTGGCTACCAGTCAGCAGAAGCCGATGCGTGTTTTCTAGTTTCCTTTTTTGTTCTTCTTGAATATCTCGAAAACTCTTCAGTTTTCACACTACATGTGAATTAACAAATTAAAGAGCGTAAAAGTCCCCACAAATGCATGCTTTTATTTTTCTTCTAGTTTTAATAGTTTCGCAGATAATGGCCTTAAAAAATGGGAGATGTCCAATAATTTACGACGACCTAGAGCGCCGTAGCGCCGCATTAACTAACTGAAAAAAAACCATTTTAAAATGCGCTCTCATTTTTTTTTTTTAAAAAAACCGTTTTTTGTTGTAACATTATTAGTTTTTTTATTATTAATTTTTGAAATGGGTCCAATAATTTATGACCACCCTGTATAATAGACGATTTTAAATTCACTCATCCTTGCCGAATATTCCGATTTTGCATCCTTGGCGATCATCCGTTTTTTTTGTTTTTTTGGGTTAACTGGGACATTGCGAAAATTTTACCAGATTTCAGGAAAACGTTCAATATAAACATAAGTCGCACACATTTTTAGATGTATATGGTACCGTTAAAGCGTGTCCAAACGGGGGGCACCGCGAGTTCACGGATGAGAAACTGCCGGATAAGTAAGCAGGGTCTCGCTTTCCTGGTGGGTATAATAATGGTTGGGGGTTGCCTGCCTCCAGTGATAGTACGTACCTCCTTCGGTAGGGGTCGGACCGTGGCCTGGTGATAGGCTATTAGGACTCCGGCTAAAGGTACTCGAGTTATTGCAGCGGCTGTTATTCAGTTGTTCCCGGAAGCTTAGGCGGTGTATTCCTTTGTGCTTACCTTTAAAGCGCATAATTCAGTTATTTCATAGAAGATCTAGGTATTCAACTAGGTAATTCGTGATATACCTAGTTATTCTATGAATTAACGGATTGGAAACAACTAGGTAATCCATGAAATATCTAGTTATTCTATGAAATAACGGATTCCACGCCTTAACTGTAACGTTAGAGTGTCTAAAAAAACCCCCCTTTTTTTCAAAAAACATAACACCCCAGGGGTTTTCCCATTCCTTTGGTTCTAATAGATAGCATATGAAGTTTCAGAACTCTAAGTTAACAGTAGGGTTTGCCTATAAAGCCCTGGAATTTGAAAAAGCTCTTAAAATGTAAAATTTTTAGAATTTTTTTTAGAAATTTTACATGGTTACTAATGTGTTGAAACTGGATTAAACGTAGTCGTATAAACATGTTTACTAATATTATGAGTAAAAATTATAAGTTACACAATGCTTAGCATGTTATAAAATATCTAAAAAATGTTTAATATTGGTAAAATGTTCAAAAAAGGAAGATTTTCAAATTATTGACCTTTAATAATAAAACAATTTTTATATTTACAACAATATTATTATTATAACTAAGGAATCTTTTTTATTAAAGAATACAAATTGTTTTAGTTAACATTGCGCTATTTAAAGGCAAAGGACAAAACATGACCTCCATCTTGGCGGAAGTTGCTCCAAAATGAAAGAAATCAGCTTCTTCATTCATTACTTTGGTTGCTATCTGTGAGTTAACGCGCGGTCTTAGGATTGAACAAGTGCTCAGTCCATAATTTCTCGAAAGTGCTGCAAGACCTGATTCACAGAGTGAAACTGTGAGAAGAACAAGCAAAAAAGTTAGAATCGATATAACCCAAATCATAAAAACTCACTTCACTGCACCCAAAAACTGTGCTTTACAATGAAATTCTAAAATTATGACAGACCAAGACAAATTTGTTTTTGAAAGACTCGCCGTTCTAATTTCTGGTGTCCCTGGTTTTAAAAAAGGTTAACTTTTCAGGGTTCCAGCTATACTAGATGGGACTTCACAGTAACAAACAAACAAAGTGTTTGTGACAGTTGAAGACTGGGGGTTGTCTGAAAATATTTCTGCTCTGTGTTTTGATACTACACATTCAAACACTGAATGGAAGAATGGCACGTGTGTCCGGTTAGATAATCATTCGAAAAGGAAGCTACTATTTTTGGCTTGTAGACAACATGTTTTTGAAGTACTTGATGGTGCTCCTTGAAAGCTTCTGGTACATCAATGAGCACTAAGTTTGAACAGTTTCAAGAAAAATGGCCCACACTTAAAAACTGTAAGGCGTAATTTTAAAAGTTGCAAATGAAGGACCGTAAACTGATAAGTTGAAAGGAGAGACTGTCTCCTTCCTCAAAATTGTTTTCAATGGAGAGAAATATCTGCTTCTTCGAGATGACTACAGGGAATGTGCCGAAATTTTCGTGATACTGTTGGGAGAAATCCCCCCCCCCCGGGAGAGTTTGTTGGTAAAGGCCTGGGGCATTTGACAAATATAGGTGGATGTCTACAATATTTTACTCCGAAAAGTTGTATGCTTTTAGTAAAAGATTGGAATACGACAATAGCGAAATCCAAAAACTGTATCAAATATTTTCGTTCTGCTCTTTGATTTTTGTTAAGGTTTGGTTGAATGCCCTAAAAGCTGCAGATGCTCTTATAAATGCTTTGATGCTTTGGGAGTCTCTGAATATGTGTATGAGAAATACAAACCTGGAGTTGCCCGAGCTGTCCTTTTAACCTTTAGTAGACATTTGTGGCATTTGATAGGAGAAGCAGTAGCATTTTCTTTATTTTCTAAGAAAGTATCAGACCCTGAAAAGAAGATTTCAGCATCCTTAATGAAATACAAAGCTAATGAAAAATAACTTCCCACTGGTTTTTCTGTTTAAAATCATACCAAAAACTGCATCAGTTGGTTGGATAGAAGTCATGATTGAATTTTCATTTGTTCAACCCAAATGGTGGCCGGTTGAAAAACAGTCCTCAGGCCTCAGAAAAAGATTTCAGGTTCAAAGAAATGAAAACTGTTATTAAGAATTTACAAGTAGTAAATGACACAGCCGAACGAGGGGTAAAACTAATGTAAGATTTCGGTGAATCTATAAACAAAAATGAAGAATAGACTCAAAATCTACTTTAGTCTATTGAAGAAAGTAGGAAAAAACTCCTTGCTTTAAGAAGTCAGCTTTGACTAAAATTTAAAGTAGTTAAACTGATGACATAAGATTATTTGACAGTTATTGTAATTTTTACAAGTTTTTTGGAAGATTAACTACTGTGAGTATTTAATCTTTTTTTCTTTAAAACTTTCATATGTAAAACTGTCAAATAAAATTGCAGATTTTTTAACTTATCACTAAATTCATTTTTATATCCTTCTTTAACATTTTCACAAATTTTTGAGCTGTTAATGTGAACATACAGTGAATGTCGTATGGTGTTTCCAAAAAGCAACAAAGCAGAATTAGTGCAAATTATTATCATTTTCTGCTTTTTTACTCAAGTCAAAATTGGCTAAGGGTACAGTTAATAATTATTTATGTTTATATTCTAAGTAAACATATCTAAAGGAACAAATATAAACTAGTTTTAACACAAGAGTTTCCATAAAAATTTCTGAAAAAACATTCTAAAAATTTTACATTTTAAGAGATTAAATTTCAGATTTACAATTAAATTTCAGGGCTTTACAGGCAAACCCTAGTGTTAACTTAGAGGGTTGAAACTTCATATATTCTCTATTAGGACGTAAAAGAATAGGAAAAACCTAAGGAGCTAAGTTTTTTGATAAAAAAAGTTTTTTTGGGGACATCCTACTGTAACATATATATGAACTTATAAAAATGCATTAAATAAAATTATGACGAAAATATAGTCCGAAAACATAATATAAGTAATAAAATAATACTTATATATAACATATAAATTAATTAAAGTGAAAGTAATGAAATAATTTGTCTCAGAACTTTTCATAGTTAATAAAACTCTTCAAGTTTTTGGAAACAAATTTTGTCTGAAAAATTCCGAGAAAAGAAATGTTGATAGGACAGTTTACCTAAGACGTGATGAAATTGAACGCATGTATTGGAATCAATTGTGGAAAAGATATTTGATGTAAATTTAAAATTTTCAAGCTTTTGACATTTTAAGGTTTTAAAAAATACTTCAGTGTTGAATTGGCTAAGAGATCTAATTAAAGTGACATGTACTAGATTGCAAGAATGAATATACAATCAATGAAATAAATTTGAAACTAAAAAAGACAACAGAGTAGTATGAAAAAGCAAAGTTGCACATTGGAGAAAAATCAGCAGTTTTAATACATGCAATTGTAAATTTTCTGCTAAAATTAAATTTGTGAAGAGAGAACATATTAGCTAAATAATTAGTTTTAACACATGTGCCGATAATTTTCTGATAAAGTTAATTTGATGTAGAAAATACAAAGATTTTCTTTTAATTTTTTATAAGCGCTGGCAAAAAAAGTATAAATTTTAAACTTGATTGCCTGTAAAAGTAAATCCAGTGGATATTATAAAATATTTGGTTATATATTTTAAAAAAATGTGTATTTAAATTACTTTCATTTACATCCTAGGAAAAACAAATATGTTTTTTCACCTGGCTAATCCTCAAGCGTATGAAAATCTAAATTACTTTCATTTATATCCTAGGAAAAATAAATATATGTTTTTTTTTTTCACCAGGCTAAATTCTCAAGCGTATTAAAATATTCTTCCTTTATGCAATTTTTTAAAAAAAATCCTCTTTTTAACACAATGAGAATTTTTTCTTCTGGATTTCAATTCAGATGAAATCCTTTGGCTATGTGATAGCTAAATAACTTGTCCCAAGGCAATGAAAGTTCTTCTGAAAACGCACACAATACCTTTTGTACGAGCTCTTCACTTTGATAGCTAATGAGACCTCTTCAGCCACCTTCCTGTGTACTTGAACTCTCAGAAAAGAACCGGATTTTCGAAGCAAGTGTCACAGCACTTACGCCCACATCTGAATCTCTAAATAGGGCCTTGTCAACGAGCTACTTGCCGTTGCCTTCCCCCAATCTTTTCAGAAAAGTAGTCACTTAGTATCTTCCGAATGATAGAGGAGAAGGAAAAAAGTGGACAACGCATCTTCAGGAATCTTTCTTGACAGAGAAAGAAGGGAGCGGAGAATTTTTATTCACTCACTTAAGTATTCAGCGTTCGCTTATTATTGGTGATGATGAATGTGCAGATGCGGAAATGTCACGGAGGATTCTATTTGTTTAAATTAACGGACAAATGACTTGCGAAGCCATTGCCAAGCTATTTATCATCCCTCGTTTGGGTGAAGATGCCGAACTTGTTTTCGAGAAAGAAATATTCTTCAGCAGCAAGATTAAAAACAATGGCGTGTTTGCAAGAAGGTTGGGAACTCTGTTTCATTTTTCTGTATTTAATTATTTTTTAAAATAAAGCATTCATTTTGTGTCGTATTTTTCATAGTGAAATTTCTGCCTTAACTTCAATAAGATAATTCAGTTTGTGTTTAAGAAGACTGTGAAATATCGCTTATTTGCGACTAAATAAAGAATTTCTTAGCAACTTGTTCTATTGTTTTGTAAATAGAATCAACTTACAGATTGACCTTTATTGTTTGATAGAAAAATTAGTAAACAGCGCATGATAAAATATAAAATATTTATTATTTTTTAAGAATTTCAGACGAAAAACATTGAAAAATTATTTTGATTACTTGTGCTTGTATCTTTTTATCATAGATTGTATAATTATGTTTTTTAAATGAAAAATAACCAACAACTCCAATAAAATACTATGCTTTATGTAGATTTTAAAGAAGAAAAAATAAAATCTTGTAATTAGTCAGCCAGTTTTTATGTATAAAAATATTGTTTATCTAGGTAAAATTTTCTTTGGAATTTTTAATTGGCCTTTAAACAGACAAATCCCATCTCTAATGATAAAACAAAATAAAAAGGGTTCATACTTGAAATACTCATCATGAAATTTTTATTTTATCAAATCAAGATAAACGATTGGATTGCTTTATTAGTGTACAAATTATATTGCTGAAGTTTATAATTCTAAATTATTTTATTTTTACCTGTTTTGTAATTTTTGCATGTATAACAATCAAATTCATTGTAAAATGTACTAATGACTATTTATGACTTTCGTTAAAGGGATGATCACTAGTTCAATAGCAAACGATATATTGACGGAGTATATGACACAGTATATCTCTGAGTAGTTTTGAGGCATTATACAACAGTGCTTATGCTCAATAGTGTATTTTCTCAAGGTATATCACGTATTGAGCATCACTGCGCTTGCACCACAATTTTTTCCGCTAATCAGTAAGCTAAATCTTTATTGAGGTTAATGCTATAGATATCTCTTACAGTTTTTAAGGTAGTGGTAATATCAGAAAATTTTCTCAAGAAAAATTCACTCGAAAGCGTTATCAGTCTTTCTATTATGAAACATTATATATTAAAATTTCAGAATTTCTCTGTGCATTTTACAAAATACATTTGTTATGGCCTATTTGAGTAATAATAGAATAGATTTAAAGAATCTATTCTATTATCAATTATCTATTAATCTATTCTATTATCTAGAAAAGATTTTAGAATCAAAGATTTGGAGCTTTGATTTCGGGACTGTTAAGCTTATAAATGGATCCTTGAAAAACGTTGGGACAATTCTTGTCTTCTCTTCTTCAGTATTGTTTCCAACCTTGATTACAGTTGCCCCGTTATGCAATGCTACGAAATATAAATACTTACTCTGCGAGTTTCAATCTAAATGTTGTTTCTCCTCTACATTACTTTCTCTTTTAATTAATTGCAATTTAATAAATTATTATTACAAACTTCACATCACGTGCTATGAGGTACATATTGAGATATTATAAACATATTTTATAGAAATCCAATCAACCAAACCAAAGTTTCGTAGAACGTGATTGAAAAATCTGCTTGTTAGAAGCAAAAACATGTGGGAAATCTGGGAGTTTTTAAGAAAACTTGTATAAATTCCCAAATATCCGTACTATTTTTACAAAAATGCATGTAAATATTACGCACATCAAACAAAACAATTGATGATAGTTGCAATTCATTTTCAGCTTCCTGTGAAACGGAGCGAGTCCTAAACCACTTTCTTGTTCATCAACTTTTGGTCAGTTCCCTAAATGCCCACGTGACCAAATCTTCACTGTAAAATGTGAGTTCAAACCTCTTCTTTACATAGCCGAAGTTCAAAAAAATCCGTACATCTTTTCCGGAGATATTCGAAAAAATGTGCAAATCCTAAATTGTCCACAATATTCTGTCAGCCACTTGTATATTATAATAAAAAGACGAACGGAAAAAACATGAATTTATGTTGACATAAAGATCCAAAGCCTCAGTGTGTGTGTTTTTGAATCTGAGCACACTAAAGGATGCAAAGAGCGCAAAGATAGAAGTATCTCGAAGCTTAACTATCTCAGCGTTTAAAGTCCTATAGGAGTTACTGTTCATCTGAAGTTTAGTTATACCGACTTCCCATTTAGAAGTAACACGAAGACTACATTGAGATGGTAATTTTGAACGTGATCAGGTGATGGGGGTGACGGGCTATACCTGATATCACCTGATGAGGTTACAAGTGATTACTTTGGGATACCTGTAGCATGGATATCTTGTATTTCAAATGATATCTTTTTCCCAAAAATTAAATAGAAAAGAATTTATTTCCTTTTTTTCCAAAATGAGGAAAGAAGAAAGAAAACCTGAAAGAAAATTTCAAACAATAATTCAAATATTCAACACTATGGTCATGAATTCAAGGGCCTTTACTTAACATATAAACGCGTAATCATAAACTTACCAGAAGTGATCGATACTTTTATGAGATGTTTATAGTCAAAATTTTATCACATGTTTTTGTTCTCAAAATATATCCTTTGAAATGCTTTTGTTTTTTGCTTGCAACGTACGCAATAAATAGATTAATTGAATATAAAATACACTTGTAGAAATTCAGTTACTTAAATTAATAATTGTATGTCTTGGAAATTCAAGGCTGTTGCTTTCTTACGATTAAAGATGTATTGTCATTGTTCTTGTCTAAATTTGCTGTTTTTTTGTCTTTACGTTTTTCTTTCTTTTTGTTTCATTTTAATTTTTGTTTAGTTTATCTAATTCTTGGAAATTCAACTTTATTCGAAAATGATTATTAGTCTTATTGTTTATTTATTTGTTACATCTCTCTAGTTTCATTTTTCTCATAGTTGAAAATGAAATTCTTTAAGAAATTATAAATGTAAAAGAAGCAAAAGATTCGGATACAAAATTTACCAGAAGTGATCGAGACTTTAAATAAATATGAAATATTAATGGAGTTATACCGAAGGCAGTATTTTTGGTAACGACAGTCTTCGTTTATATGTATGCCAGACAAGAGTCTTGTAATTGAAGCGAGTACACAATAAATAGATTAATAGAAAATAAAATACATTTGTAGAAATTCAGTTGCTTACATTAATATTCGGATGTCTTAGAAATTCAACTTTATTCGAAAATGATTATTAGTCTTATTATCTATTTATTTGCTCAATGCTTACATCTCTCTAGTTTCTTTTTTCTCACAGATAAAAATGAAATTCTTTAAGGAACGGAAGCAAAAGATTCGGATACAAAATTTACCAGAAGTGATCGAGACTTTAAATAAATATGAAATATTAATGGAGCAATACCGAAAGCAGTATTTTTGGTAACGACAGTCTTCGTTTATATGTATGCCAGACGAGAGACTTTTGTAATTGAAGCGAGTAAACAATAAATAGATTAATTGAAAATAAAATACATTTGAAGAAATTAAGTTGCTTACATTAATATTTGGATGTCTTAGAAATTCAACTTTATTCGAAAATGATTATTAGTCCTATTATCTAATTATTTGTTCAATGCTTACATGTCTTCATAGTTGAAAATGAAATTCGTTAAGAAATTATAAATGTAAAGGAAACAAAAGATACGGATACAAAACTTACGAGAAGTGATCGAGACTTTAAATAAATATGAAATATTGATGGAGTAATACCGAAAGCAGTATTTTTGGTAACGACAGTCTTCGTTTATATGTATGCCAGACAAGAGTCTTCTGTAATTGAAGCGATACGAACTGTCTTGATTACGTAACGCTTTTCCATTAATCAAGCATTCCCTAAGGCGAACAAAGCAACGGATAGAAGAGAGATATTGTCTTTGTTGGGTATAGGTTTCTTATTTGTTTGCAGAAATAGGATATTTCCCCATTAAGACAAAATCGGGATTGCTTTCTTAGATTTGTTGTCACACATTCGTTTCCAAAACATGGTGACGGAACTGCAACCCTAATTTATTTCTATCAAAAGACACACTCGGTGTTTGTGAGTGAGCTTTAATCGTTTATAAAATAAAATGAATTGAAGCAAATTTTTGAGCTCATGTTTTCTTTGTTTTGTACCAGCATGTTTCAAGGATTTAAGAATTAAGTTCAATTTAAAAATGAAATACAATAAAGAAACGAGTGTCAAAAAATTGACGTAGGATACACTTTTGCTGTCTCTGTTTTCAATCGGATGCGTGCATTCAAGTTATCTAGTTCAGGTTTAGCTATTTAATTTATTAATCAAGCAAAAATCATCAGATAAGCTATTTAATTTATTAATCAAGTTAATAAATAGCTTTAATAATAGTATCAAACATTATTATTTCATGTTTCATAGAATATTTTCGAGAATTTTTCTGAAGGAAGCTAACTACACTAAAATTGGTGAGACTTAGACTGCAAATGTACTATAACTTTAGTCTAAATCTTTTTCTTCTGTTAGAAATATTCTCATAAAAGGTTTATAAAAATGTACTTCACCCGAAAGAAACTTTTTCCCTTTTGATACAACAGATTCTTCGATTCTCAGATAACACCTGAGAGAGTTTCACTGTTTTCTGTTTATTGTTAATCTTACAGTTGTTTCTATCTATTGAGTCAATCTCTTGAACGCTTATGGATTCTCGATGACAATACACTATCTTAATATTTCCGAAATTCAGCCATTATACAGAATAAAACGATTAACTTAATTAAATTTTGATTCTACAAGGTTGGCATCACCTGATTGTGAGTTTGAGAAACAATTAATTTCTAGATTGCACAATATTTAAAATGATGAATTATAAATTTAAGACTGAAAAGTAGAAAATGATTCAAATAAGAAAAATTCTACTTTCTAGTACACAAATAAAGTTGTGTTTTTAAAAATTATTTTTATTAAATTTATTAACGATTTATGATGGCAATAGAGTCTCTAAGGAATTCTATCGAGGCAATTCTGTTCAGTATTTTGTATATTAGGAAAATTTGAATAAGACTAAAAGTAATAATACATTTTCATTAACCTAAAACTTTTGTTATCCATTGTTAAGCATGTTTATTTCATAATAAATGGACTTAGATTTTAATACATATATTATAATTATGTATATTATTTTTATAATTTTGTAATATCATATAGAATTATTATAGAGCTTAAAAAAATCAACTAGAAAAATTAGAATAAATTTTAAAAAATAAAAAATAAAGCTTAAACTTAAAACAAAAAAGGCAACAAAAAGTGTTTATAACAATAACGAATAAAGTCCTTAGCCTTTGAGATTTAATCGATATTATTAGTGTTTTTAAGTCTGTGTTTGGTTCTCCTCTTTCTTTTGAAATGATGCTTTTTGATGCGCAGATATCAAACACATGTACAGATCTCCTTTGTCTTTTGTTGGGAAATTTTGGGCTAAGAGAAGCTATAATGAATTATGCAAGCTTCTTACAGAAAAATTTCCCAAATATTATGTTGAATCCATTTCGAATAAAGTCCTTAGCCCTTGCCAAAAATGGACTAGAATGGATTCCTTGTTTGTTTTTCGATTTCCACTGAGTTTATCTTTGTTCTTTGGCTTTTTGCATGGAATTGATTTACACAGAATTATTATAATTTTTAAAGTTAATTTTTATATAAAAGTTATTATAATTGATTGTTGTTATGATTAAAAATTTTCAGCTACATAGATATAAAGTTGCTTTTTAAAACCATATTTCAATTATATTCTCTTGAGAAATATTTTTTGTAGCACTGCCCGTTTGCTGATCTATGAGACCCATCTATGAGAGTTTAAACTACCTTCTGTCAAGTTCGAACTATAACTTTTGCAGTTATTTTATATTTCCTTCTTTAGTATGTCGAACTTTCCGTTTCAAGTGTAACACTGATTTCTCCTTAGTATTCGAAAATTTGAAAATGAATATAATAGTTTATCTTGCATCAGAAATGGGCAGCGGTGGCTTAGTGGTAAGGTCTCGACTTCTGGGCCAGAGGATTTAAGCTTCGAAACCCGATTCCACTGAAGATAAGCCATGTACATGGGCCTGTTGTAAGCTACGTCATACCCAGGGGGCCAAACGTCTTACCACTGGTGTGGTGTGAAAGTTTGAAGGGGGCCATCTCAGGTGCTAACCGCGGTTCAAAATGACGAGGTCCGTCCCAAAATAAGCCTCATGTTGTTTCAAAACGTGACGTTAATATAACTGAAATGAACCTGTATCAGAAATAGATGAATGCTCTCACAGCTTCAAATGACCAAAAAATCATTCTTATAACATAAAGAGAACCTGAGTGTACGGTCGCTTAGCATAATTGTCACTGGTGATATTATGGAATTAAATGTTTCTAGGAACAGACAGCTATATCGTCCTAACGAAGCAATAAATGTATTTGGTGTCAAATCGGTCACAGCTTCAAAATCCATAGCTCTGGCTGTTAGACAGATAAACAGATTTACTCGTCCATTGACGGTTATGACTCCACACCCGTTATTCAATTTTAGGTGAACACGTTTCGAGAAATCGATATCGAAACTCAAGAACGAACGATCTGGTTTAACTTCCTATTCCCATTAATTACTCCTTAATGGCTGATTTGTCGAAGGTTTCAATCTGGGGTACTCGATGCATTTATTAAAACAATTTGAAATTACTTGCGGTAAGGATATGAAAACGTTGCTCGATTACGCGTCACGGCGGGACTTCCGTTGTGAGAAGATTAGTGAGATTAAATAGATTCCGGAAGAAAACCCTACTTAAAAGTACGATGATGAGTTAACATATAAGAAATTTTGTAGTATTAGTCTTAGCACAATACCCTTATACAGAAAAGTGGGAATTTTTGATGCATCTACATCTACAATTTGAAACGAAAAATGCTTTACTTTAAAAGTTTTTTGCCATCAAGATTTTGTCCAAAAAAAAAGCTGTCCACCTTGTAATTAGTCGGTTTAATTGATATTTACTACAATTTTAAATGTTCTTTCGTAGAATTACGTACTTTAGAAATCGATTTTTAGATTAATAAGATATGTTGCGTAAGTATTAACTATAAATTTTTATTTCATTTATTAAATGAAAATGCTTTTGCTGCCTGTACATAATATAAATATTATGTACAGCAGCAAAATATTTCTGGCTGTATATAATATTTCATATTATGTACAGCCTGGAAAATCTACACATTCATAAGAAAATGAAGACAATAAACGAATCGGCAAATTTCCTTCTATCATATCATGCCTAAATAAATTTTTTCAGTCTATATCTACTCTCATTTGAAAGCACGTGGCAACGAAATTCATACCCATGAGGACACAAAAAATTTTATTGCACGTAGTGAGGTGGATATACGAAAATAAAAGTATACGAAAATTAATGAATCAAAAATATGATCTTGATTACTCAATAAATTATGACAGACATTTAATGATGACTCATTAAATTAAATTATGAAATTTATTATTAAAACCTAATACTCGAATAAATGAATTGACGCTTTCCTCAATTTGTTTTAGTAATATTAACATCCCGTTTTGAAGCAACACGAGGGCTATTTTGGGACGGACTTCGTAATTTTGAACCGTGGTCAGATGACGAGGACGACACCCGAACTGGCACCCTCTCCGCACTTCACCAGCTTGAGGATGTTTGACATCCTACGTAAGATCAGTGGATTTGGGTTTCGAACCTATAGCCCTCCAGGCCTAAAGCCGAGACCTTACCACTAGGCACCGTGGCCGCAACCCAGTTTGGAGGATTATGCCTCCAAATGGACACAGTTTGGTGAAGAGTGTGCGAGTCATAGTCAAACACTGATGAGTAAACACAAGATTTCGACAAATTAGAAAATCATCCAGGAGCAGAGATGATTGTAGTATGAGTTCAGTTTGGACTCCGTGTGGGAACTGGAAAAAATACTTAAAAAGGGCAGATGAAAAGATAAATCTGGTTACAGATAATTTTGTTACAAAAGTGAGTAACAACTCTTACTATGCTAATTATTTTGAAAATTTTGAGTAAATTCTTTTTTTACTGCGAAAAAAGTCATGATATTTAAATGTAGTAAATTAGATTTCAATTTTTCATTAAATAAATGGATTTCTATTTTGATTTCTTGACTTCTAAAGTTCATTATCATCGTGGTTTCTGTTTAGTTCCAATAACAAACACACTGGATAAATTTTTCTTACATTTAAGCAGTCTAATTCCATGGTAGAATTCCACTCCATTTCGAAAGAGGGAGAAAATCTGAGTTTTATCTCAGTATCAATACACATATTTCAAACTTTCAAAGAATGACAATATTTACTATAAAATTACTAATAATCAAACGCAATTCAATTCCTCATTAAAATGAATCAGAAATAATAGTCTGATTATCAATGCATCACCAAAAGAACAGAGATTTCTTAAGATTATGAAATTTTATTTTTAGTAGATGCTATTTCAAATGAATTCAAGGAAGTTGCAGTTATTAGTGACTCTAATCTGAAGGAAAAAGCCCCATTCTTGTTTTAAATGCGCTTTTTATTGGCACATTTTTGCTTTAAGCGCACAACACCACCCCTCTAAAATTCAAACTGTATTCGAATAAGTCTTGAGATTTTAACTATTGTATACTAAATCATTTCTCTTTTATTTCAAACACGAAGCATGATTTACAAAGATTTCCATTCCAGTTTCGCTTAAACGGCTTTCTAGAAAGCTGAGAAGCTATTTTTTTAAAAAAATTCAGATATCGTTATTGGAAACGGAATTGTGAAATTTTTCTTCTTTAACTAATGAAACGGTAGAGGTATTTTTCGTCTACATTATCTCCTTAACAATTTTTTACTACGTTTTGAGATTAATAAAAGCTAATACAGCAAATGAATATTAATATTAACGATAATTAATTTTATTTAAATTGTCAACTATTAAATTATGCAGATCTGAGCAACAAAGGGAATTTTTTATTAACTACCTCTATTCCCTTACTTGTTTACAATGAATAAAACTTTTGAATAAATGCTTTTTTAAGGAAAAACCTATTTCAAATCAGAAATGTTAACAATAAAGCAAACATAGTGTTTACACGATAAAGGTCATAGGTCAAACCTCCCGAGAACTGTGTAAAGGTGAATAAAATTGCAGTTTTGAATATTTTGGTACGAAAACAGTGGATTTTAATTTTAATAGAGTGGTGGGAAACCTCAGTTTCAAATTTCTTTATTTTTTTTCTCATTTATCTTCATTTTTGATGTTCCAAAATAAACTGAAGATGACTTTTTTATCAAATCTATTAAAGCGATATTTGCTTCAAGTTGTTTTTAAATATAAATATCTTACAGCAATGCAGATCATACATTGTATGTTCTTAATTTATTATTTATTTACTTTTAATTCAAAAAATCAATCCGACGCTTCTTTTATGCTTTTTGTTAGAGAAATTTCAGCAGAACGATTCGAACGAATTTCATATTTTTCAATTGTTCTAATAAATCTAAAATAATGCTCACTACCTTACAAAAGTTAGTCAATCTCTTTATGGCACATAAGAAATTAATAATCATATCATGCACGATTTTTTATTTTTAAGGTATCCGACTGGTTTAAAATCGTCGTTTTTGATGAAATTATCAAAAAAATTTTATGACTTAATTTTGTAGCCTGTTTAACCAGCTTTCTAAAACTGTCTCACTTTTTACTCTACGTGAATTACAAATGGAGTTACAGTGTTTTATTACCGAACTGTAAGCATTATTTTATGTTGCATGAAAACTTTAAATGTGTTTTCTGAGAAATTATATTTTTGAGGAAAACTGTCGATCGTAACCATGATTTCTCAAAACGTTATTCAAGTATGATATGAAATTTCCTGAGATTGTTTTCTGTAATATACTTGATGTTTTCCTCTAAAAACTAAGGTCAATTTTAAAATCAAGTATTATTTTTAAGTGCTTAAATATAAACGAAAAGCATTTTTTATGAAAAATTGCTTAGTAACTATATTCAGCTATATCTCAAAACTATTTTGAAGTACAAGAAATATTCTAGAGCGTAACACAGATAACTGTCATAAAAATGTACTGCTACAAGGATTTATGTATATTTAGAATATGATTTTGTCTATGCCTGTTAGCGTAAGACAAATATTTTAGTCATTTTTCTTCAAATTTCTCAGTTTTTTAAAAAAAATGTTATTTTGAAAGCCTAATTTTACAATATTTTCATAGTTTTAAAACATATGCAGTTGAAAAATAACATTAAAACATATATATATATAAGTTATTTTTCAAAAACATTTCTCCGAACACAGTCGGATACCTTAAACAAAGCTATGCAAATCTATACAAATGAGTTAAGAAATGTAGGGAAAATAATAAAAAATTAATTTTTATGTTAAACTTTTAATTAAATTCACTTTATTTTTTAATAAATTGATTTTATTTACCTTGTAAAAAGTTTCTGAATTAATTGTTAAATTAAAATTTCTTTTCTCGAAAAAATCCTTCTTTATTCTACATGAAATTAAATAATTTGACTAACCAATTATCAGATTGTTCAAAATTATCTGATAAGTTGCATAAATGATAGTGAAGTATATCTGAATTACTGCTCAGTTTAGTGTTAATTTGAATGCCCACGTTTACAAAAGTGAATTGCATTTCTTTCCTTAAACTTTTTGCAAATAGAACTCTTGGAAGAAATACCTATAAAATGAGATCTTCTGCGACATTTCGATAATTATTTTATAGGTTTTTAGGAGTCGATTATGGGAAATTCACCCCATTAAGAAGTGTGCTGTGAATACAATGAAATTAAACTGAAACGACTTTTTTAACGGCAGCAAAGGAATTCTGATTCAAATATTGTTATTTGTACACTTAAAGAAAACGTTTATCAGCAAATAGTTCAAATAGTGGTCTAAAATTGTTTTTAGAAACAATTTGCGTACTGTACAGTAATATTTAAGCAGGCAGCAATTGGATTCTTTTTTAAACAAAATTTCGACGGTAGGAAGTAGATAATTTAAAATATTGTTTCGATTAAATGAAATGCCTTTGCAACTTCCATATTTTTTTAGTCATCCACGAGCTGTTCCAAATAATTAGTTCGATTGATATTGGAATAAAGTTAAAATATATGATATGAAGTGAAAGTAATATCAGTAATAATCTCAGTTCTTGATAGTTTAACAATGATATTTTCTCAGAATTTCGAATAATCATAGTTAATATTGCAACTTATTAGAATTGTTTGAATGTGTGTTTAGGTTCCATTTATTTGTCTACTGTATTGAAAGTGTAAATATTAACACTTCTAGAACAAACACTACATAGCGCAATCTAGTTCAAAAAACTTTATCATGTGAGATTATTTATAAAATAGTGATTCATGATTTCAGATTTTACATCCTTCGATTCCTCATTACTTGGGTATTTCTATTCCAATGGTAATATTATATTATTGTTAAATTTGTATTAGTATAAATATAAATCGCTGATTATTTTCCCGGTTTTTAGAAATGGAGGTAAATCACTTAAATAATTCAAAAGGAATTTTAAAATTGCACACACAATATGTTATTTCCTCCAAATTTCTTGTAAAAAATATCTACTAAAAATATATATGAATTTTCCTATGCCTAATGTTTGCAATAATACTGGCGGAAGCTAGATTTCTCTTTTTTATGATACTCAAATTAAAATGAAAAATTTAATTAACAATTTCATTTAGTAAAAAAATAGCATTTTTTTTATTTAACAGCATGGTTGTGATAATTTTTAAATTCGCAATTTAGTTCATAAGTTATTGAGATTACTGATCATCCATATAAAATACATTTTAAAAACTCGTAAATATGTTTTTTAGACAAATCCGTCGAAAATTCAAGACAAAATGTAAAATTTTCTTTGCAAAGTATTATAAAATCGAAACAAATATATGCAGTTTTCTACGATATCATCCACAGAAACTTTTGAGTGATTTGGAATGCCTATGTCACTGTAAGAATACAAAACACTCAACGATTAAATACATCAATTTATAAACATTAATACATTCTCTCACTTCATACAATTTTCGCATTATTGGATGATCTGTAGGCTATAGAAGAAATTTCGGATTAAATTTAAGAACATTTCTTGCCCAATTGCTTTCCCTAATATACTTCACCATTTTATAAGATATTAGGATTCCATTAAACAGTTAAAAGTACGAGAAAATCGCGACCAAAGTAGATATAGTTCAATTTAACACATCATATAGAGTGCATATATTAGTTCTGAATCTTTCGAACTTTTAGATTAATCTGACATTTAATATGCATTTTGATAAAAATAAAAAAGCATTATTTACGCTGCGTTTCATCTTATTACTGCGTAAAGTATTGCTTGACGAGGTGTTTAGCAGATATTATCCTAAAAATTAATATATGAACGGATTGTTTTAAATATTAATTCTACTGAAACGCTATTTCATTATTTTTGTTCCTAAATCTGTTAATTTTTAAATTAAATAATGATTTTTGGAGAGAGTAAATTTTAGAACCTTTTCCCAGAAATACAGTTAATTCAACAAAAGTAATTTAGGGTACAAGAAAGCTGGTTACGATTTGCATAATATATGTTATTTTATTTGCTTAACATAAAATCAATAGAATAAGAACCATAGTGCAATTTTAGGTAGACATAATTGCAAATGTTATGCAAATAACTGAAATAATACAAAGAAAAAAGAAAATTCATGAACTCAGTATACGAGTTGCTTTTGAAAACAAATTATTTCTAGAAATTATCGTAATTTCAACCTGAATTAAAAAATACTAATGAATTCAATCACTTATTTCTTAAATATTAGACAGCAAGACAAAATGTTGTCAAATTTTCTTTGCTTTACTTAGTGAATCGCTTTAATTATTAGATAATTCAAAACAGAATACCTAAGAAATAAGGGTTAGAATTTATACGATTGTTTCATATTTTAGTGTTTCAATATTACAAATCAGAAACAAGTACCCCAAACTATGAATGATAGTGAATTTCAAAGTTCTGACAATATGAAAGGCTGGAATGTGAGTGATGAAATTCTAAAAGTAGTTTTTATCAGCGATTTCTCCAAACAAAAGACAGAACAAAACCCTCACTCTGAATATTAGTTTTAAAGTAAATCCACTTTTAACCCTACAGCGTTGAGATAACAGAAACCTCAAATTTAAAGGTGTTATTTATTTAACCTGCGAGTGAAGTTGACAGCAAAATATATTTAAAAAACTTTCGAGTAGCACATTCTCTGTTCCCTCTCCGAAGATTTGGAGCGTTTGTTGAAAAGGCAGTTTATTTGAAAGATCTTGTTGTTCCCATTTCATTTTCCTAAAACCGACGGGAAGCATAAATTGAACTCCATCTGAGCAAGTAGAAGGGCGAAGGGAAAAGGTCCCGGATGTAGGGGAACACTAAAGATGGAAGTAGAACGTTGAAGAAAATCAATAGATACCAGGCCCCAATTCGCCAACTTGCCTTTTCCCCTTTTACTTTTTTCGTCTTTTCAACTCATTGACTGGTCTCCAAGCGCATCTAGTTTACGGATTAAAACTCTCCCAGCTGAGCATCAACTTTTTTTATTTTAAGATTAGTTCCAAAGTTAATCTCTCGCCTGATGAATGAAAACGGAGGATCTCGTGTTTTGTAAAGGAATCTTTGCCTTGATTATATCAAAGCATGCGTAAGCGAGAAGTGACAAATCAATTGGCTTCTGTAAACTTGAGAAAGAGTTCAACGCTTAGCCCACATTCGTCGGATGCGATTGGTGGTATTTTACTTTTACCAGAAGTGCCAGGAGAAGGTGTGTCGTTAAAAAAGAAGCGAAAGTAGTTACGCGTTTGTTCTTTGCTCAATAGCGCATTAAATATTATTTGAAATAAACAAAGGAAAACACGTTTACTTTTTACACTTTCTAATACTTTGTTTACACCAAAATATTTGTGTAAACAAAAAAGCACATACATACTGTGACATAGATATACATTCAATCAACGCGCTTGGTGGTGACTTGTCTTTAAATTGTCATCAGTGCTAGCGAATATTATGGTTAATGTAATAAGCTGAAAATAATAAGTAACATTTTATAACTATTTATTAATATTTTTTAGTCATTTTGTGGCAACACGTTTTTAAATTTATGTACTACCAGTCAGCTACGAGATTATAATTTTAAAAATCACTATTACTCTTCTGTAAGAGCACAAATAATTAGAATTCTTGAAGCAAATATACAAGAGATTACAGGACAAAGCATAAAAACTGCCAACAACAATTCTATATAAAAAAAATCGTTAAAAATATCATTTTCAAATGCTACTTAGTGAGCATGTCTCAAATTCGTTTTCATGTACCAGATTTCAACACAAAACAATTCAATTGTTTCATTAAAAATAAATTTTCTACCAAAACAAATGTATATAGGAATATGAAAGCAGAAATAATGCATAATGTGTTTCAACTAATGATGTGGTAAAGTGGTAGTTTGGCGTAATTCATTCCATAAATTTTCAATCTAAAATAAGTTCTTAACCTCATTATTTTTAAAAGATGCCAGAAATTCCATATTGATATTAAACATAACACAAAGCAGTGTAAAATTTTGATAACCTTATAATAAACACAAATATCTTTAATATTGAAATTTTTTACTTGTTTTTCTTGGTTAAAAGTTTTGGCGTCATTGCATTTTTCTCTTATTACTGATATCAAATACATTTGAATGCTTTATTAAATCTCATTTCGAAATTGATGCCGAGTAGTTGATGACCTATGCTGAAACATGTTCCGAGATCTCTTCACCCATAGAAATATGCGCTGCTAATAAAACTTTAAATCATTATTATGCATTTAGGATGATGTCCTTCAATTTTCGTGGAAAAAAGGTTTTAACAATACAGTTTTGATAATTCATTATTTTAATTTTTATTATTTTACTAGCCGCCTTCGGCGACCAGCTTGTTCGCTGGGAATATGATTTCAATTGAATCTTGCATCATTTTACATTCATGGCTCTCTTAACAACGTAATTTTAAACTTCAGATTATTGTAGATATTCAACCCATGTTCTATTAGTGATCTTAGACCTCTTCCGTAATCCTTAGCTGGATTAAAACATGATGAAATAAGAATGGAAACATAACAACCATAACCATTGAACTTACTGGATATATTTCTTAATGTAAGCAAAGAAATATCCCAGATAGCTTAGTTTACAGATTTCACAAAAAGGTTGATGAAATAAAATATGAAAGCAAAATGTATTAGAATATTATCTTAAATTACAACAATGAAAGAGAAATACGCAATTAAATATTTATTTAAACAATGAACACGATTTGAGTTGCGCTACAACGATGAAAATTATTGTCGTAAATTATGCCAAAATATATTTTTTCAAATTTATTAAAATTAGAGAAAACAATATACGGCAAATTAATTGCTATCATTGGAAAGGTAATTTTTTGTACTTTCAGATGGAGTAAAAAATAATTTTTCTGCTGCAATATGTTTGTAAGTTATTAAGGAAAAACACCAAAGTTTCGCTTAATTTTTAATTAATTAAAATTCTATTTAAAATTTCAAAAACGGGCTATGAGTTTCAAATTTCTGTCCTACAAAGTATGTTTGTGCTAAATTTCGTAGCTCTAAGTTCAGCGGTCTGGCCTGCAGAGCGCCAACACACACACATTCTTCTTTTTTTATTAGTAGAGATGTTTAGTTATTAATTATTTTAATTATTAACGGATATCAGACATGGAAAGTTCTAAAATGATGATTTTAAGTATTATAAATAAATAAAGAGTAATCAACTTATTTAAAGTCTCCTAAAAATCAGTAATTATATTTTTCATGGAGAATTCATGAATCCCACAAATTTTACTGAACATTATTGACAACAAACAGTAATTTGAATCCAAGAAAGAGTTTTCGAGTGCGTGTGTGCATATTAATACATTGTGAGTTATACTGAAACATACAAAGTCTTGTAAATATGTATGGAAGCAAGAAATCTGTTCATCAAGCAGTGTAATAAAGAAAAGATGTGCTATTCTCTCTTTCAGTCAGTACTGCTATTTTCCCCCAGAGTATGCTTTCTTATATACCATTTGCAAATATAAAAAAATAAATGAAAATTAAAAATACACATTAAAAGAAAATACATCGCAAATATAATTAAAATTATTTTAAGGAAAAATAATGATGTAAAATTGAAACTAGAATATATAATAGATTTTCCTACATAGCGATTTACATTAAACAGAAAACTGAAATGTAAATATCGATTCGGTGTGTAATGGAAGTGTTTATAGTAAATACGGATAATTTCTAAATTGCTTAATATTATTATTTCTAGATTATCCCACTATTTTTCTTATTGTATTAATATTGATCTTTGTATTAATTTGCATAGGGGGAAAGTTACTAAATCTATAGATGCAAGGAAAAAGAAAATTTATATTGTACAAAAGTTTTGGTCTGATCTCATTTTTGTATTATTCGGATTAGTGGGATTCTTTTCTGTGTTAGAAAATAATTATTTATTGCATATCTTGACCATTTTTATTAAATGTTGGCTTGTTTTATGCTAACTAGCTAATATTTCAGGTGATGAAGAAATTCATTGAAAGTTTAAACGTCGCTTGAATTATAAATATAGATTTCTTAAGTATAGATCATGTAAACAATCTATACTTATAAAAGGCAATGTTTGCGTGTGTGTGTTTGTCTGAGATGTGCAGACGAATCTATCGCACTTACAGCCATGAAATTTGGCACACAGGTAGTCGTAATGGTGACTGAATGCACCTCGAAGCCTAAATTTTAAAATTTATTCTAGAAAATATTTATTGAATGTTTTGGGTGATTTTTCTTACTAATTTCTCAATAGCATGGTTTCGGATAACTGTACGACAAAAATAGATACACCGTCGGAAAGAGTACGCGATTTCCGTTCTAATGAAGTTAGTTTTGAATTTTTAACGTAATTTACTGAATTTTGAGAAATTTTTAAAAAATAGCCAGTTTCGCCATCGCAATGTTACTTTTGTTTTTAAATTTGTGGCATCCGAATTTCTAATAACACTATTATTTTCAATTTTTTCAGCTTATAACTAGAACGATTCTGTCGGATTTAAAACAAGAACGGTTAAAATATCTTTTCCCTTTTTTTTTAATTAATTTTTTCCTGGGCAGATGAAAGTGATTTTTCTCGAGCTAATTTTCTCCCGCGACACTCTTACGGAACGCAGCTGACTATATGATTGGTTGAAGGGGAGGTGACGTCATAACCTTGAATTGGGCGACTGATTATTATTTTCGGCAGTATCTTAACGTATTTATTCATCTCTCATACTTTGCTCGCAGTATAATAATTTTCACGTTGCAATTCTTTAATATTGTTTATCGCGAAAAAAAAATTAAGCGGGAAAATCAATAACGTGTATCTTTTGTTTTGATTTTGTTTTCAAAACTTTTTCATGTCATTGTGGGAGTTTTTTTTTTCATTTTGTTGAAGTCCTGATTCCACGGACAACGCCGTGCACGTACTGTAGTTATCATTAAGCGATGAAGACAATATCTCTCAAATATGGAGCCCCTCATCTCCCCTGAAGACCGACATAGAATGAAAATGTACAAAAATTGTACTGATATAATTTTTGGAAAAGTAACCTTTCTAGAGAAAACAATACCAAAAACAATTATGAATCAGAAGCCAAATAATGATTGGGTACAACAGTTTAGGATGCTTATCTCTCTCTCTAAATATAGGAATAAATTATATTTAAAAATATGTCATACGATACTGGGTTTTTATAATGCTTAAAGGTGCAAGATTAGGAAACATCCAAGCAGTTCTTCCACTTTTGAAAATCGGTTATTTCACATAATATCAGTCTGTTCTGAAATTGTAAATGCTGAGACATCCTAATGAGATGAGATAATTTCATTTATTTTTGAATTTTAAAAATATACTACTATATATCCTTTCATAAAATCGAGAATTTAAAAATTCTATTAATTAAACACTGCTTACATTATAAATTCTGCTGTCCTGTACATCCCCAAGATTCACCCTTTGTCAAAATTTTTATCATATAATAAAATTTCTTTCCTCTGTCAAAATTCGTATCATTACATATCATGTTAATGCAATGAAATCAAAGTGTCAAATATATGCTAAGTCAAATAAAGTCTAATACTTTTATTTTAAAAATATTATTTTTTCATTGCACGATCCATTTTATTCGAAGAAAGAGCTTTCAGAAACAATAAAATATAGCATTTCGCTAATTTATATTATTAATTTATCCTGCCTTTTCAGTTTTAAAATAAATCTTGGACAGCTCAAACATACAGCTTAAACTAAATAAATTAAATTAAATGAGGGAGATGAGAAGGAATCAGAATCAATATTAATCAGAACGGGAAGCTGATGTTGAATGGGGGGACGTCAAATCGACCCCTCCCCCATCGTTTTAGGGAATTTCCAAATTCTTTCCTATTTCGTCTCGTCTTTGTCAACTACCATATTCAACTCCTATGTCAATCGCGTGACACCACGTAACGGTAAATAATTTATTTACCATCTATGGGTATCTGTTAGGTGGTTCTTTTATCCTTCGGAAGAAGTAAATTTTGAAATAATATCATCAAGCAATCGTTAGTGATATTTCTATATCACTCATTTTAAATTAAACACTCTGGTTGAAAATTTAGGATAATCTTCTACAGACGGGACATAAGGTACCTGTTCTAACCTCTATGGTTATGGAAATTTCATGTTTTATTATTGCAGGATGACACTGGGGGAACGAAATGCACTAGGTAATGTACTTCTTATTTCTTGCACTTTTTGCATGAGGTTGTGCTTCATATAATTTTATTTACTATTTATTCCATTTTATTTATTTTTCAGTTAGTCTTTGCTTATTCTTTTGTATGTTTATTTATTTATTATGTATATTTGTATTTCTGTATTATGCATGTTTATAATTATTTATTATGTTTGTTAATTCTATTTTATTGTATTTATATCGACATTTTTATTTTGTATTGCATGAATTAGACCCGGTGCACACCAGCCGAGTTGAGCAATAAAATATAATAATAGCAACCCACGTGCCCCCTTTATGTCTCTACTAGGGGAATTGGGGTTTCTATTGTTATATTTTACTGTTCAACGGCACAAATCGGCTGGTGTGCACCGGGCCTTATGTTGTATTGTTCCCGACAACTCATGACAACATGCTTTACACCCTTTAGGTAAGCAGTGTCGGTGTGGGCAATAAAAAAGTAAATATGCACAAGAATTCGGATAACATTTCAATATTTGAAAATATCGAAAGTTATAATCAAATGAGAACTGTATTTGATTTCATTTTTCTTCTTCTTTTAAAAAAAATAACCGTAGGCATTAACCTGAAATTCTGAAGATTCCTCAATCGACATATTTTGTGCAAAGTCTTTGTAAGCAGCTTTAATTAAATTAATTATATCAAATGCTTGCATTGAACAATTTCACAATAAAAATGTTCTGGTACTGTGAATACAATCTTATTCTTTGTGAAACATGATTAAGTATTTGTTATAATCTTATGTTTCTACTTAACAGTTTTCTTATTGAATGAATAATTTTTATCCTTTGTTTTTATAGATTTCATCCATCATTTGTTTAGAGATTTGAAGAGAATATATGGTGCTATAATTAAAATAAAGTTCAAAAATCAATATCAGCTAAAAATAAACGAACATAATATGTGCATGAAACCTAAAAACTAAAAATTATGCTTCAGGTGGTTGAAATCAGACCAGGATAGTGAATTACACTTTTTCTGTATGATATAATGGGCAAATGTTTGAAATTAGGAAGTGCAATCTTCAGTTATATGCGTATTTAAAATGCTTTGAAACAGAGAAGAAAAATGCAGGAAAATCTAAAAATTTAGAAATTCTCTAATAAAACATACGGGTAACAAACAAGATATACGAATAAATACACAATAATCACCCTGAATCTATGGAGATGTGAAACTTATTGAGGGATTTCTCGGAGTGAAACATGCACGGGTAGCTAAAGCCAGGAACTGTGATATTTAATATAACGGTCCCAGGGTGAAAGTAACCAACAAAGTTAAGAAAAGAATATGGAGTTGGGAAATTTGGTCGCAGCAGTTCAGTTTATTAAATTATTTCTGTAAAACAAATCGGAATTTAATTATTATCCAAAACTTGAAAAAAGTTGTAAATTTACTTCTTTTCGATCGACTTTTGAGCAAGACTTTTAGAAATCTTAATGAAAAGTGATAACTGAACATATGTTTGCTGAAATATAAAATAAAATAAGTATTTGTTGTGGAAATGAAGCATTTGCGTTTTTCGAATATGTCAATATAGAAATATTGTTAACTTCAAAGAGTATGTAAGAAATCAGCTTTATGATTGCTTGAATAATAATTCTGAAGACTTAATTTTAAATTATATATCTTTTCGATAGTGTAAATTAATTATTCATTATATAATAAGTTTTCGTTATTATGAAAATCAGATTAAAGCTCTTGTCGAAGATAGTAGTGCGGAATATTAATAAAAAATATTTCAATTTATGGATTTCCATTGTAACTAGACTTGACTAATTATTCTGCAGAAATTTCATGACACCTTAAAAGTTATTAACCATTAAAAGGTTAATTTATTTTCTTAGTAACAACATAAAAAGTACCCTATTAGAACATCTTTACGATGTTATGCTGCATTCAGAATATCATAGCAACATCGTGGGAATATCGTAGAATATCTTGTGCTAATAGGGTATTCATTTCGTAAAACAAAACCAGTTTATTCGAGTATGAAAACATTCCGTATTGTATTAAACTCGAGGTACAGAAAGTCATAAAAACTGCATACAAAATATCTTCCTTCTAGCTTATTGCGTGTTTTAATTATTCCACTCACAGACAGAAAGGACAAAAAGAATTTGCTTTAAATGCACATTTGTTCCAAAGAAAAGAAAGAATCCAACAGAAGTATTGCATTAAACTCGAGGTGCAGAAAGTCATAAAGACTGCATACACAATTTCTTCCTTCTAGCGTATTGCGTATTTTAGTTATTCTATTCACAGACAGACAGACAAAAAAGATTTTGCTTTAAAATGCACATTTGTTATAAAGAAAAGAAAGATTCCAATAGAAGTATTGCATTAAACTTGAGGTAAAGAAAGTCATAAAAACTACATACAAAATTTCATCCATCTAACTTATTGCGTGTTTTAGTTATTCTATTCACAGACAGAGAGTCAGACGTAATACCAAATTGATTTTTTAAGATTAAAGGATGTCTAAAACGTGGAGATTCAGGAAAATCTCCCTGTCAAATTTTTTGAGGATTACAATATTTTTTCATTCGATACTTAGTACAAGAGAAAGTAAAACTGAAAGAAAAATTTTAAAAAGTTTGAAATTTTCAGTTTAAATCATAGTTAAATAGAGATAATTTCATACACAATGTCATAATCACTTGAGTAACGAAAGTTTAATGGAACAAAAACGAATAAATAAATATATGCCTTTCCTAGTAAAAACTGAAACAATTGAAGGAGACATGATCCGAATAAAATGAATGCGAGATTTTGTAATCTTCTTCATCATAAAGAATTCAAAAGGCATCTAAAAAATATACTTTGTAGTCTAGAAAAATGGTAGGAAACACTTGTGCATAAGTGACAAATATCAATGGGAAAGATATAAATTCAACATTATGGACCCACAAACTCTTGCGAGCTGTATGATCAATGAGAAAACAGAATTAAGAGTGACTCGCAATACATCAAAAGCAGAGGAGAAAAAACTTATTTTGATCTATGAACAAAGCTCTGGGAAAAGAGGGGAGAGTCTCGGTATCATCATAATAAGTCTGTACGGAGCATTATCAAGAAAGTCTCCTAATTTAAGGAAATTTTTTATGAATGAATGAACGTTTAAATACGCAGTGAATCATCATGGTTATGCTTCTTAAAAGTTCTTTAAAGAAAATTGCCTCCTCCGTATGATACTGATGAAAAATGCCACACCTGGGATTACAAGTGACATTTTTGCAAAATATTCCAATGAAAATACGAAATACAGAAGCTGTTCGCTCATTTTTTAGACGACTTTTATGGTATTTATAGAAGTAGTTTACATAATTTATGTTTTAAATGATCAATTTGATAACCCTTTTTCTTAACAATCTTTCTGCATCATAACTTATATGACAATAATGCCTTTTGTAGCATAGGAAAAGGGAAAAGGTATTTTGTCCTCTTCCTCCTAAACACCTTTCCAAAGTCCACAAAGGGTTATAGGTCGACATTTGGATAATGCGCTTTTTAAAAGTCCGAAAGCGCAAATATCCATGGGTGATACATCAGAAGATTTAGCAGGAATATCTGTGAAGTTTATAGTCTTAATACACATTTCTTGTTTTATTTTTTTCCAGGAAATTAACCGTGGATTGTGAGGTGTAGTTGCTTGCTTTGTCTTAATGCAGCTCTACTGATCGATGGCATTGTGTGTAAAGAGATGATATTTCATATTTGAAATCTGGGGATAAAATATGCTCATGATAGTATGTGGAGTTGACCTTAACATTTTTCTCCACTCTACTTTTATTTTGCCATCATATTAAAAAACCAGGGACAATGATAACTAAATTAGAAAAACTTTCTTTATATTCTTTGAACCATGTTTTAAATTTTTTTCATCACTTTTATGATAATAAATTGATCTTCTTTTCTTGCAGTCATTTAAATAGACCCAATCTTAATCTATTGTTTACAACGTTTTTCCATTCGTCTTCGAATAAATGATTTTCATAAAGAATTCTGCAGCGTGTTCTACTTTCAGCGATATGAATTGGGGAAAGATGATAAACATTACATTTTTTGGTCTTTTCAGATTCGAATCAGTGTTAATAATTTTTTTACATTTGATATTGAGCATTTTAATGATTTTGCAATGAAAAATTTCGACTTGGAGGATTTTCTTTGAAGATCAAATATCTCACCTTTGCAATATTCGAAGAATAGTATTTTTTCCTTGGATGCATATTTGGAACAATTTTTCCACTTGAAGCCAGACTTTGAGGATTTTTCCTTCCTTATTAACAATATTACTTATCGTTACTTTAGATATTGAAAAATCATCACTTTCACAGCGTTTTTGAACAACTGAATAAGAATAACTATCATCGTTAAGAGCAAAATCGTAACCATCCATTCATCGCTATTTTAAAAGCGTTATGTAAGAAAAACTTTTACGTAGCAGCCGATAAATTATACACTCATGTCCATAAATTAAGGATAATTCAGAATCACACAGAAATTGAACTCTAAAATAAAAATTTCACCTGTAGAATTATCACACACATCTTGAAGAAGAATATGTAAATTACAGGAAACCACCAGATGGCGCGGATAGTACGTCACAATGACGAGAGTGTAAGAGAGGGGTATATAAGGAATGGTGGCAAAGAAGTAAAATTGTTCACAAGCGCTTTAAAAGCCTTTCAGTGCAATAACCGCATAGTTATGGCACAAAGGAAGCATTTGGATCATTTTTTACGTGGTAGAATTATCGGACGACTGGAAGTATCCGAGCTGGTCCAGCTGGAAGTATCCGAGGAACTTGGAATCGCCCAGAGTGTCATCTCCAGGCTTTGGTAACGATTTCAAGATGATGGTAATGTGAGTAGATGTTACAACACAAGTCGCCCCCGAGTTACAACGCCGAATGAGGACCGGTATTTGGCAGTTACTGCCTAAAGAAACAGACGGAGAACAGCATCAGACCTGTCTCGTCAGCTCTCTCCAGCTACTGGTACGACAGTTTCAAGGCAGACCGTGCACAGACTCTTAGGGCACATTGGTCTATATGCTCTTAGGCCTGTCAGATGTGTTCCACTTACCGCAACTCACTGTAGCCTGCGATTAGCCTGGAGTAGAGAGCATGCATTGTGGACACCGCAACAGTGGTCTTGTGTGATGTTTTCCGACGAGTCCAGGTTTAGTTTGCAGTCTGATTCTCGCCGGACTTTCATATGGAGAGCGCCAGGTACCCGTTACCACCAAGAGAACACCATTGAACGACACCGTTACGGTGGTGCAGGATGGCTCGTTTGGGGAGGAATTATTCTTAGTTCCAGAACCGACCTGCATGTTCAGAGTGTAACGATGACAGGCCACATCTATCGGGATGTCATTCTGGAACAACATGTACGTTTGTTTCGGGGCGCCATGGGTGCTGAATTTCTGTTTATGGATGACAACGCCCGTCCTCTCCGTGCAAACATTGTAGACGAATGCCTTCAATCGGAGGATATCACCCGTATGGATTGGCCAGCATACTCACCGGACTTGAATCCAATAGAGCATGTGTGGGATATGCTTGGCCGACGAATTGCAGCCCGTCAACCCCCTCCCACCTGTTTACTGGAACTGCGGAGGGCATTGCTTGATGAGTGGTGTAATATTCCCCAAGATCAGATTGATAATTTGATACTCAGCATGCCTAGGCGTTGTAAGGCCTGTATTGCATCGTCCGGGAGACATACTCCGTATTAACCATCATACTAACCATGTTATACTGTTTTTTGTAAATAGGTTCTTTTTTGAAATTTGCTCCAGGGAGTAAAAATCGCAATTTTTATTAATTATGTCAAACATATAGCATCTGTTTTGCTCTTTACCTTTTGTTTAATAAATAGACTTTACAAATAAGTCAAATTTGTTTTGCTTCTGTCTCTTTCTTTGCCTGAACTTCATTATCCTTAATTTATGGACATGAGTGTACTTTCTAAAATGTAATTGTGTAAAACAAAATTTTTCCTGCGAAGAGATTATTTCCTGCAGTGGAACAAAACCATCTAAAAAATGCGCTAACAGCCTCTGTATTATGTATCAGGAGTGCATTTCTTCGGAACCAATTAATTCCAAACAAATTATTTTGAAGATAACTAAAATATTTGAGTAGCAATTAGTGAATAAAAACACATTTTAATTATTATACTGAAAGGTAGATTTTTTATTTTAATTATTTTTTACTTATTATTTTTTAATTTAGAATTCATTAGCATAAATATTATGGAATCTTGAAATATTTTCTTTTTCAAACCGACAAACAGATGGCACCACTTGTATGAAATAAATTTTTAATTAAATAAGTCGATTAATGTATAATTAAGATCTTAAAATATTAAAATAATATATTGTCATCAAGAATACATAAATGTACAAAATTCCAGAACTCTTATCAGATCAGGAATAGAGTGAAAAACCGATAAAAAAATCCATCTTTATAAATATGAAACACGTCAAGTCATATTAAATCATGTAAAAATTTGAATTTTGGATGAATACATTTTAAACCATATGAAAAATCCAAATTTATCAGTCTAAAAGGATGTTTCCTAGAAAATGCTTGAAAGTACTGTCTTTATCGTAACACTGGTCGTGATTTAGTGGTGGTTAGTATTTTCACCTATGGGTAAAAGTCGAGTGATAATTTTCTTCATGGTTAATATAATTCAAAGAAAACAAAAAACTCTAAAAAAACCAAAAAAGTACTCTGAGAGAATCGAATGAAATAAATAAGGAATCCATTCTAGTCCACTTTTTCAAAGGCTATAGACTAAATTCGAAATGGATTAAAAATAATTGGGAAATTTTTCTGTAAGAGATGAATTTTTCTGTATGAGGTGATAAATAATCTCATGAATGTTCTGTGAAATACGATTTACAACAAAATGTTATGATTCATTTGCAATTTAATTTTGCGCATTCCCAACATGTTAAACGAAAATAGTGTTTAATAAGCAGTTCTCATTGTAGGCTGTTGTGCAATTCATAACAGAATTCGGTAATTGAAGGATCATTTCACATTTTTTTCAAACTGAAACAATACTTATTTTTGATGGAAGTGAAGACACTTAAAAAATACATGCCTTCATTATCTCACAAATTTTCCGATTACAATAAGATTATGAAAAGAAAATACATCCTCAGATTTTCATTTCAATCATTAGATATCAAAGACGGTGTATGGAATTGAAATTTTTGGAGCTCATGGAGATTGTATTATGAATGCATAACCGATGTAGTTATGGAAAACGGTATTTTAAAAGAAAAAGATGAAAGATGGAACTATATATACCCACACAGAACATTGCTTGATATGTTTTGAACGAGTAGACACTATTGAGAAAGATCTCACATCTTTAATTCCATATCACCCTTTTAAAGAATTGAAATGGATATATCATAAATGGAAAGTTCACATGATTAATACATTAACCCTTTAAAAGGCCATTTTTTCTAGTAGTGGTATAATAAAATAACTTCGGGATTGAAATTAAGTTAAGAAAAAGAATTCATTTAGCTTATTGAACGACATTTTTAATTAATTTTATTAATTAATAATTAATTACAAAATCAAGATTCTTAGTTTTGGTTTGAGATAAAGAACTGGAACATCTTGATTTTTGTTCCACCAAAAATTTGGCGAGAACTTAATGGAACCTTAAATATTGGATTTAAGAATAGATGAACTTGGTGGTAAGTATACTTACCACGGCCTTAGAAAGGGCTAATACAGGCCAAGTTGATCGGTGGTTTAAGTTTTAAACCAGATTTCCAGATTAATCTCAAGAATAAATAGTTTCAAGAAATCGGAGTCAGTTGTTCTTTAAGCTGGTCATTCACGGCCGCTCTCGGCTGTGTAAATAGCGTGGTACTCTACGCCATTCCATTTTTAGCCTATCCATTTAAGCAGGTCATTCACTACCTCTTCACACCACGCAAATTCATCCACTCACTCCGACCCCCGACCTCCGCTTTCTCAGATTTTATCGGTGAACCACACAGCCCAAGTCTCCCCTCCACACACACACATACACACGTACCTACTCTCGCTGTTCTTGTGGCCCGGCAGTCGAAATGGAACGAAGGATACTGGGACAAGTTCGATACCCAGCCTTCCAATCTACACCTGTCCAATTCTAACCGGTTTGAATCTGACACAGTTTAATATCAAAATTAATGTCACACGAGCTGAAACCTGGAGTATCATTTATCGTTATTGATTTGGTAGGAATTCCTTTTCCATAAATAGTTTGAAGGGTTTTTCACGCCACGCAAATCCATCCCCTACCACTCACTCCGATCGCCGACCTCCGCTTTCTCAGATTTCATCGGTGAACCAGGCATCCCAACTCTCCCCTTCACACACACATATACACACGTACCTACTCCAGCCGTTTTTATGGCCCGGCAGTCGAAATGGAACGAAGGATACTGGAACAAGTTCGATATCAAGCCTTCCAATCTATACCTGTCCAATTCTAACCGGTTTTTTCCATTGACGACGGGTTTTGGCACGGAGAATTCGTGAATGACCAACCTTTAGGACGTGTTGTCTTTTTGTTAGAGTTTCTAGACGGAAGTGTTGTGGAGCAATTCCACAAAAGATACGTCATGTGTTTGGATGTAGGGAAAATTATTTCTGTCGACGTCATGTCTCCCTCCACTGGCATGGTGTGGAAGTTAGGTGAGGATGTAGTGTCTCAGATCGCGTCCTTTTCTGACCACGACTTAAATTTACAAAGCCCATCCGCATTATCCTCTTATAGCTTTAAGCTGGGACCGTGATCTAATAAATCAACCAGGCAGCATTATTTATTCTGAAAAGATACTAAATCAATCAGTGAAGAAAAATGAACAACTTTTTCAGATGCTATTCTCACAAATCTTTCATGATTCAAGTGCCCCACTTTCCCTTTAAAAAGGAACAATTTAAACTGTGCTACTTCTAACTTGAATAAAATGAAAGTAATCCTAGTCATAATGCTAAATTCGTAATAGTGCATCTACATTAATTTTTTCTATTATAATTTTTTAAAAAGTGGGTACATCATTGAACACAAAGAAAAAAAGCTATAGGACGCATTTTACCTTCAAAACATTAAAATACTGAAACCATTTTCGTTCCAACTTTCCCAATTTTTCGTAACTTCCTTTGAGAGCTTTGACTATAAAGAAGAAATTGGAAAACTATAAAACACACACACGCTGCAAGAATAGGTCTTTGGCTTTAATCCATTTATATCGTAAAAAGCCCTAGAGAATTCCCTAAGTTATACACAGTTTAATATCAAAATTCCTGTCACACGAGCAAAAAGCTGGAGTATCATTTATCGTTATTGATTTGGTAGGAATTCCGTTTCCATAAATAGTTTGAAGGGTTTTTTAGCACTGCAACCTTCATTTCAATATTATAAGTCATTCACGATTGTTTTACTTTTATTTTCCTATTTGGAGCCTGAGGATTTCTAAGTTTTGTACTTAGTATGTAAATCCTGGAGTAACTGTTTTAGAAGAAAGATTCTCTCGAGGCATTTACTGAGCCTTTTTCCTTATTTATTTTTTAACGCAGGAGTGGAAAACAAAATCATAGCCTGAATGGATGATTTAAACGATGAGAAAAATGCAAATTCTTTGATGTTGGAACTCCTTTTTTCCGTCGAAGATACGTTTCCTGGCGTAAAACTAACGGTTTTGAAACAGATATATCGAATTTTAATTTATTTCTTACATTTTAGATTTCTTCATATACAATTTAGCATCACATAATGCAATTACCATTCTGAACCGCATGCATTCTATTTTAAATTTTCTTTTTTATTTTATAATTCTATTTTATTCTATTTTTATACTAAACTTTTAAAGTTTTTTCATGAACTGAAATGTTTTGAGTTTTTCTTCCAGTGGATTGTTCTGCCGAAAATATTTTCTTCAAAAAGCTTATGATTATGAAGAAAGCTTTCTCATTTCTTAGAATTTCAGATTTTATCATATTAAATTCTGAATCTAAAAAAAATTATCAGACGCAGAAAAATTGTTTGCTTTAAAATGCACTTTTGTTCCAAAGAAAAAAGGGTCTAACAGAGGAATATAAATTTTTTTCTTTCTGCATTGTTTCTAAAATTCATCACATGTTCATGGAATTTTTAGTTTATAAGAACGTTTTTAACATAGTTTTTATTTTCATGAATTTGCTGAAAAGATCAAAGTTAATGCTGATAAATGCATACCATTAATGTAAAAATTTTGCATCATTAATTTTAATACCACTGATACATTTTTGATCTATGCAGAATAAATGTTCATCATTAAGGCTATGAAACATGAAACGTAATCGAAGAAAAAAATACTTCATGGTGAATTCAAATTGTATCACAGAAAGTTATCACAGCCATTCAAACCTGCATGTTTTAATCCTTCGATAAATAGCACATATTACTGCGTCTTTATTCATTTCACTTATATCAATATCAGATTTCACTTAAAATGTTCAAAATTTTATCTGCTTTTGGCAAGAACCCAATTAAGTTTGGAAGTTCTTCTGATGAATTCCCTACTGGTCCGGAACTACTTAAAGCAAATGTAGTATTCTAAATGGCGATGTTCGTAATTTTCAAAGTTGCACTATAAAGCTCGTATGATTCTGGTTTTTTAAACGACATTTCACAATAAATATTCACATATATGATGTAATATATTATGAAAAAATTTAAAAAAATTAATTTTTTTACAGGATACAAAGCATTTTTAATCATATTAACAAAGGTTGATAACCAGATTCAGAAGGAAGCGAGAACTACAGCTTAAACTCATTTTGAGATTATCGAAATTAAGACGCAGGTATCATTCCATGTATCTGGTACTTGAAAAACTTAAGATAGCATATATGTAAATCACTAAATCCATAATAAAAAACATAAATCAAATGTAAATGAAATTATCAAAATAAAGATATGTAATACGTATAAATACTGATATGAATTTTACATAAATACGTATCTACTTTTCTTAACACTATTAGAATACTATGAAATAAATATACAATATGTCAAATTAGAAGCTACAAAAGCAGTGAAAACAAAATTTCCCATTCAGATACGTTTCAAAATAATGCCAATATATTTTTCGCAACGAGATCTAAAACTGCTTGCTCTAACCACTGCGGTAATATGTCCTGAATTATTTACTACAAGGATATATTTAATACGCATATAAAATAAATATTTTGTCCATAATATTAAAAATTCACCTTCATATCATTACGGATGTTGAGTAATTCATAATTAGATAGATAACAGTATTTTCAGCTTCTTTTATCTACGAGATGTGAAGACTCTTAAATGTCTATTGAGGCTCGAAAATACTAGTTTCAATTTGCTGAAAGAACTGTCACTCGTTTATGATTTGTATTAGAAGTACCTGGAGAGATGTTTATCAGATTCAGAAATAACACTTTTGTCTTTCTAAATAAGAACAACTTACAGGAGCCTTCGAGGTCTTTTAATTTTTCCCATACTAGGATAAATAAGACAGCTATTGATACCCTTAAGCCAATATTTATACAATTAATTCATAAAAAAATAGTAAAATTAGTTCAATCAAGTTATGATTCATTGTAACTTTTCCTGAATTACTTTACTTTACGCAAAATAATGGATTCTATAAAAAAATTATCCCTGGAAGGTATTTTGCAGTATGTTGAGGATAAATACTGCAAAATTGGTTATTGACAACCTGTAAACGAATAATTGACCCTACAGTTAGTGAAATCCATTATTTAGCTGTCTTTTAACTATCTACATAAATTCAGGTTAAGTAAAACCGAGCATTCACAACAAAGCTTATATTTTTAAAATTAAAAATCACGGTGTCAATAATTGTTGGAGGCTTTAATAATTGTTTTGTTTACCCTAGAAACATTTTACAAACAATTCGGTCCTACAGCTACCTGTCACCAAAATCTGAATCATCGAAATATATTTTTTGGAGTCATTAACATTTGTCTCATAATTCAGACTTTCAAAATTCTGAATTTATTTTTGGTTCCTTTCAAAATATCAAATATTCTACTTGGTTCGGCAATAAATTTCGACGACTGATCTAATAACTCCAGAAAATATTATGTGAACATACATTTAATATGTTTCGAAGTAACTTCCACCTGCCGTAATACACTTCTGAGATCTGCTGTATAAATTTCGGAAACAACTTTTAAAGTCCTCTTTCAGAATGCTCTTCAATTCTGACGTCACTGTTTTCTTGATGTCTTCTACAATCTCAAATCTTGTTCCCTTCAGCAAATTTTTCAGTTACAGGAACAAGAAAAAGTCTGCGTGTGCCAAGTCCGGAGAGTATGGAGAAGGATTCGTGTCCACCACCGCATTCTTGGCCAAAAACTGCTTCAAAGGCAACGCAATGTGGGGTCGGGAATAGTCCTGCAAAAGAAGGCAACTCCCATTCTGGCAAAAACGAGGCCTAACTCTGAGAATTTTTTGTCGAAGTCGGGCAAGAACTTCTACATGAAACTGTCCTGTGGCAGTCTTGCCAGGGGGTACCAATTCTTAATTGTTTCCAGGCGTGCGCACTGAAATAGGTCGTCCAATGTGCCAGTCATCTTAGACGTTTTCGAGCCCCTTCCTAAAACGCTTAAACCATCCAAAAGTGCGTGAACGGGATAATACTTCCTCACCGTACACTTGAATCAACATTTAATGAATTTCTCTCACAGTTTTGCCCAATTTGAAGCACAGTTTGATGTTAATCCTCTGCTCTATTTCTGCATTTCGATAGCAACAATGAAACGGCTACGTTTTAATGGGGGCCGCGGTGGCCTAGTGGTAAGGTCTCGGCCTTGGGGCCGGATGGCTCCAGGCCCGAGACCCGATTCCACTGAAGATCCGCCGTGTATGGCGCCCGTTGCACGTTAAATCATACGTAGTGGTCAAACGTCCTCCCGTTGGTGTGGCGTGGAAGTTTGGAGAGGGGGGTGCCAGCTCAGGCGTCGTCCTCGTCATCTGACCGAGGTTCAAAATTACGAGGTCCGTCCCAAAATAGCCCTCGTGTTGCTTCAAAACGGGACGTTAATATAACTAAACTAAACTAAAACTAAACTAAGCTACGTTTTAATGCGTATTTCAAGAACAAGATCTTGATTCAGAATGGCACGCACTTACTTCATTGGGCATGCGCAAAAACACTACCTTCCAGATGGAAGCATTACCATATTTCGCCGAGTTACAATTCTCGTACAGTTGCATATGTCCTATAAATTAATAGCCGCAACAATTATTCTTCACATCAATAGAATCACGCCTATAATACCAATGTACATTGTTTGTAAAATTAAGCAAAATTCTTTAAAGTATTTCTATATTTTGCACTTATTAGATTAAATGCAGTGAAAACCGTACTGTACTTTCTTCTAAACAGACATGTTAGCACCAGCAATTTTAGCTTAAAAAGAAAAAGGAAAAAATTTAATGAAAACGGTATAAAGTTTGCTTCAATGACAACAAATCTTAAAAATATATTTTTTAACAATTTTGGCGGCATTAATTTCCGTAACAATCTACTTATAGACTTTTATCTGCCACACATTATATTTATACCAGTTTATTACAAATTACTTTGATAATAAATTAACTAAAACATTTTTGTTGAAATATTTAACAAATAACAACATTCTTAAATTCCACATTGATTAGTTACTATTTGAAGCAGTTATTGCCATTTTCATGTTTTTCACTTTCTTTACGTGAAACATCTTGGAATGCAAACTTATTATAAACGTGAATTTGCATTTTTATTTTCGGAAGAATTACGATTATTTTGATAGAAGCAGTAAAGAAGCAATTAATAGAAACAGAATGATTCCTTATAAACATTTTTATAACAATAAAGCAATAAAACCTTTTGATAAAACGGTTCCTATAAACTTTCTTGTTTCATAAATATCGATTCAATGTTACATATACTCGAAATAAGAACACAAAAAGTGCTTATTTTTCTCGTTAGTTGCCGACAATATCGTTTCTGAAATAAAATCAAAATTCTTTAACATGCAGTTATTAGATCGCATTTGTTACATTTTTTTAAAAATCGAACTGACTAAATAGAACCTTAAAGAACATTTAAAATACCATATTTTTTAGAGTTCAATACCTAGTTCTTACTTTCAGTGAAATGGAATTCTTGAATCATTTTCCTTTAGAGTGCATGTAAGTATTAAAAATTTCATAAAGCTCAAGGTGTATCGGAAGGAAATTATCTATTGACGAATCTGTAGAACCTTGTCTGAGCTAGTTAATTAGAATCGAAATACGTGAGCTTCCAATTATTATTCGAAATTTAGTTAATACAGAGAAAAGATCATTATAATATATGACATGTTAAAATCTGAAAACTGAAAAATAGATGGTAAAATAGCGATATTCTACGTCAAGAAAGAATTTATTCTGATATTCCCAAATATTATTATTATTATTACTGAACATGACATACTTCTCGTGCGCCACAAATGTACAACACGAGGCTTACAGAAGTAAGCAAACAAAACAATTCAGTCTTTGAAAAACAATTCTTTACACAAAAAATAAGAGCAAAGAAGAAACTTAAAGGAGAAAAATTGCAAAAGAATGAAATGAAGTAGATAAAACAAAATAAAAAATAATAAAATAAAAATGATAAGATAATAATAATTACAAAGATCGTACTGAACTCCATTAAGAAATGAAAATCAAAATTTCAAAAATCTAGGAATCAAAATTATACAGAAGAAAAGGTACAAAATACCTTCAGGGAAAAAGAAAGAAAAATATATACAAAAAAATAATAAAGGGGGGAGGATACATAAAAAAAAACATCTGAGAAGAAGAAAACAAACGTAATTATAGTAATATTTACAAAAGGTGCATAAATTTTTCTAATCAATGGGAAAAACATCATTTATAATGACAAGGTGAGCAACTTCTGTAAAAGATAATAAAGAGGACTTTGTGTTTATCAATGAAATCAGGACAACAGGCCAGTCCTTTTCTGAAATGCTAAATTTTTGCTGTAAAATTTCCCGGCAATCCCAAACATTCAGGCACCGAAAAATAATATGCTCTACGTTTTGAATTATTCCCAAACATTCGAAATGTGTACCAAAGGAGTAAAATCACGAAAAATCTCTGAATTCAATTCATTAAGAAAGAAACAAGAGGGAATTTTCTGAAACTCAAAACCCAAGAACTTGTTCTGTTAGATATTTTTTCTTAATTATGTTTAACCAAAATAATCAAAGAATGTTGTTAAAAATAAATTCAATAATTATTTTAAAAAAGTGTAGTTCCACCAGAGTTATCAACATTTAATTTAGTTTAATATAAATAATATCAAAGAAATCTTTATGTAAGGATTACTTTCGCTTTCGAAATTTGCTATTTTCTTTATTCTTGAATCGGAAAATAAAATGCAAAATCCTCTCATCGATGTTTTTCTTGTAGCTTCCTTTTTCAATCTTCTTAAAAATGCATCTGATATGAAAGACTTTCCTAGTAACCCTTTTCATTTTAATTTTTCTAAAAGCCATATACAGCATATTAATTTTCTGTTACAAAGAGATAAATACTTAACATTTGGATTGCTATTTTCAACCGATTTTTTAAGAGGAGCACTTCAGCAAGCTTTCCCAGTTTTGTTGCGGTGATAAAGAAATAAAGTTATTCTAAAGAATGTGACGCAAATAACGAATTCGTTCTTTTAATTTTTCAGGACCTGGCTCAACAATGCTTAAGTAATTTGTTCTCTTTCATCTTATGAATAAAGAATCTGAACAATTTCAAGTATCTTTCAAAAAGTAAGTCCATGCACTTCTTACAGATATGATATTCGACGAATTACTTTTGTTACAACCATTTCAATTAATACAAGGGGATATCGATTTTACTAATATTTTTTATTTCTTAAAAACGGTTGGTCCAAAATTATAATTTTTTGTCTTCGTATGCTCTTACATCTTCTTATTATAAAACACAAAGCAAATTTAGAGTTTTCAAGTAAATAATGCAAATAGATTATCTATTTGGATAATGTCATTGAAGAATTTTCGATTTAATGAAAATATTAATGTTTATCATTTTTGGAGGATAAAGAATGAACTTCACTTATATCAATAAGTTTTTCGCAAAGAAAATTAGTTTTTGTAATGCCTTATCTCTACTATTAAATAAAAGCGCATGTGTATCTTGTTTATGTGTTTGTTAGAGCTCTACAGAACAGACCTTTAAACCTAGAGCTACCAATTTGGAACACATATAGTTTGTAGGGCGGTTATGTGCATTTTTGTACGACTTTTTCGAGATTTTAATTAGAGTTTTAGTTAACAAAAAATTAAGAAAAAATTGTGCGGTTTCATTGATAACTACCGGAAATTCTAACACACAAAAATGATTTTTGCTCTTTATTTAAATTTAAAATTGTCATTTTAATGATACAAATTTAGTTGCAGTCCAATTTTTTTCTTAATTTCAATACATTTTCAAAAATATTTTTATGCATAATTTACAACAATACTTTCAATGTTGCAATGAAATTCAATCTGTTTTCATTGTTTATATAAATATTTAGAAATATTTAATTGCGTGATTCTCTTCAATTGTTGAAAGCTAAAGTAATATCCTAATGGATTAAATTTTTTTGTTGACTTCATCAATTTTTCTGTGAAATCTGTAAACGAAGCCCTTGAAGACAGTATGTATATTACTACATATTTCCAGTAAGTGCAAAGATTATGTTTCCTAATATTTAATTCCTGTTATCGGCGTATTTTGATTCAACTAATATGCTGCTGTACGTAAAATGTGCCGCTTAAATTAATTAAACAAAATTCAATTAAAATGAAACAAAATCATTCTCGGCGAACAAGCTGGTCGGCTAATGATAAATAGGGTTAATTCATATGATTTCGTGCAGACACTTTTCTTATATTAATACAGTGTGATACGTGTATGAACAGTCCATTTTATACTTTCACAAGCTACAAGCCATTTCTTTTCTGCTCAATGATAATAGTTACCATTGCTGAATCTTTGTCTTCAGAACAGTGAATAATCTAGAGCAGCGGTTCACAACAATATTTTCCCCGTATCACTTGATTACACTTTTTATTTTTGCATAACCCTGACTTCATATCCCCCTCCCGCAACTACCACCTCCGCTCAAAGAAATTTTTATCAATCATTGTTTAGCTTAAGTGTCAAACGACTCGAATTACATTCATATCAATTTTAGGATTCTTTTTTGGTTTTACGTTTTGTTCTATTTTTTTATAATAATATTACTAGTTCCACGCCAAAACAAATGAAAACGACATTGAAATAATTTCGTATTGACTTATGAACAAAATTAATAATTATCATGATAATCAACTATTCAAAATGAAGACAAATTCAGTGCGATTCTTGACCTTTTTCATGAAGCTGAGGTTTATATAATTAGGTTTAGAAAAAGACAAATGTGATTCCAAGTCTGGAGCTGTGCGGAGTTTACCCCGATACTTATTATGAATACGCATAAGACAAGTATGTTCTTTAAAGAAATGCTGTGTTCGTGAAAGGTATTCAACATTTTGTTGCTTTAAACACACATTCTCCCACACATTACCCAAAAAAAGACCAAAATAACAATTTTCATTTTATTGGCTTATTTCGTTGCTCTTATTGTTCTACTTATTATATCAAAATTTCAAAAATATTTTAGAAGTTATTTAGATTTTTATTTACAACGACTAATGAAAAACATACGCAAATGACAACTATAAATGGCTTTTTCTCCAGGCCGGACTTTTCTGCATTTTCATGTTTCAAAATGCTAAAGCTTTTTTCCTTTTGAAGAGAGAAGTTTCAAATTTTTGTGTACATATTTATAGTTATATATATGATAAAACTGTGCATGCTATAAGCATTCAGTTGCTTAGTTTTCTTTATATGCAAGATATAAAATAAGGTACTGCTAAAATTCCTCGTTTTCACTTTATAATTCAGTAAAATATTTCCAATTAAGGAAATATTAGATATATCTTAAAATCCATGCACAATTTTGTGTAATATATTTCAGTAAATCTACAAATAAAATTTGAAGCAAAATATTCATATTTGAAAAATTAGTAGGGATTGTAAAAAAATAGAAATTTTCCTTAAAAAATTTAAATTTCAACTATACAATCGGATCTAAATTGATTTTTTCTCTTCAAGATGACCTTATATGATTGTTAAGTTTCAATACTATCAAAGCTTTTTCAATAATACTTCAAATAAAAAAAATGATGATAAGTTAATGAGTCCCCTTAAGACGGAATCCTTCCTAATTTTCTTTCATTGCAACCCAGTAGGCTTCTTGACTTGCATAACTTTAAATTTTCACTCTAATTTTGGGGGAAAAAATTCTATAAATTTTTTATTAATCCTTATGTTTTGTGTTTTCCGCCATCACCGAAATTACTTTCGCGTACCCCACACTGACCCGTCGCGTACCCCCAGGGGTACACGCACCACAGGTTGTAAACCTCTAGTCTAGAGTATTTTCGATGGAAATTTGTTTTTCATATGTAGTAAATATTAATTTTTGAAATTGTTTGTGCAATTTTTGGAAATTTTTAAATTAATTACATTATTGACAGTTACTGTAATATTAGCCATTGCATTTGTTATCATTATATTAATCATTGATGAAGTATCAATAAATTTAGAAGCCACGACACATAAAATCCTATTAAGTGAAATGAAATTTATCAAACTATTAAATTTTATTTATTTATATTTGAATATTAAGTAATATAATCACTGCAATGACTTTCCAAAGCATTATGAATAAGTAAACATAGTAACGAAACTGAAATAAAAAATAACTGCTTCTTACATAACATGAAATTTTTTTAAAAGTATTCCATCTAACTATCTATCTTCCATTTTTGTGATGTCAGATATAAATCATATTTTCAAATGTTATTAAATTAAATGAAAAACGTTTTATATCTGTGAACAAAGAGTTGGATTCCTCCTGAAAATATGCTTACAGTGCTTTTCCTAAGTTAATTTTCTTATTAGATTGCTTAAATAAAAAATATACAAAATCAGTCCATCATGAAGATGTCAATTTTTCTTAAATTTTGAGTAAATCAGATGCAAGAATACGAGACCATTTCAAGATTTTGCATTATAGTAGCACATTTAAGAAAAACAATGAAATAAAATTCCATAACATTTCAGGATCTTTCTTGAAATGCATGAAACCGGGTGAATGCACATCAGTTACTCGTATTGTTCATTTATAAGTAGCAAAACTAAAGGTAAGTTATTAGAATGTTTTTTCCAAGAAGTAAATTGGGAATACTTTTTACACTATCTTTTCTTCCTACTTTTTATCGGTATGCTCAGTAACTGATGAGCATTATTAATTTTTCGTGTTATATTCATTTCTCCGGAAAAATATTATAAATACCTGGGTTAATACTTTTGTTTTTTTTAATTTTTTAATATACGTGAACAAGATATCGTTTTCTACGGTTCTATATAAAATTAATTTTTTAAATAATTGTTTCCAAGCATCATTTTAGAAAATCTACTTCAAATGAAACTAAATGTGTGTTCTGACATGTCTTTCAAAGGCTATTGTTAGTAAAATAGATTAAATAATTTTAGGAATGTGTTTTGTTCTCGAAATTAAGATCTATATCAGTATTTTCATAACAGTGCTCAATCACTAAAACTCTTTCAAAGTTTAAAAAAATTAACCAGCTTCTTGTTTCAAACCAGGAATAACGAATATATATCTTACACTTAGTATTCCAACGGTACTCACTGACATCCATCTGCATAGCAAAGTTTGGATAAATGAGTCACTTTGGCAAGCCAATTGGAGCGATGAGGTTACTATATGAAGCTAATGATGGCTGCTTTTTTGGCGAAAATAAATTGATTCTTATATATCTTTCAACAGTCTTATCTACAAACTGCGAATGATTATATCTATGTTTAAGTAATCAATTTAATTACTTGTTTCAGAATGCAATTCTTTATTCATGGACATTTTTCTTACAATTCATTAAGGAATATAATAACATGATGATATCATCTCCCTTAACTCTTTAAACCCGAGGCGAACTTTTTCTTCTAGCTCCTTTAAAACCGAGAACTTTTGGGAGGAGGCGACAGGAATCGGACTCTCCCAACCTGGGTGGTCATTTACCACCCCACCCTCCTGCTATAACCTTCCCTTAAGGCGCACGGAAATGGTCTGTGATGTGCAAGGATAATTGGACCCCCTACCGCGCTCATCTCCTAAGCGATCTCAGAACCCCACCTCCCCTCAGAAGAAGCCAACCGCTTCTCAGACCGACCTTCTTCGTTGTTAAAGGAACATTTTTAGACCGCCCAGCACCGCCTCGCTCGGTATCAGAGGGTTAAATCTTGTCTTCTTGAATTCATGTTCGAATGGTAAGGGGACAAATGACTTGTGAGACGACTATTCACACATTATTTATACAGAGACTATTAACAAATATTTGAATGATTTCCACATAATATAAATCAGGATTTTACAAAATTTTGTTGTGCTCTAAATGTTCTGTTTCATTCCTCTTATTCTTAACTATGATTCCATATCTTAATTTTCATTATACTAATGAATATTGTTTCCCACTTTTCTTCTATAACTTTCTATACTCAATTAGTAGTTTTAGGTCTGTTCATTGCTCTTTTCAATCGTTCAAACGCACACAAGTCCAGCTGGTGATTTAATTGAAATGCATGTAAAAGATATTGAACTAATACCTGTTTTTGTTTCATTTCTTCCAAGAATTTAATGGAAGATTTAGGTTTATAAGTGCTTATTTTGTTTTGATGGAATTATACTGCTTGATGGGTATGTAAGTAAAGAGTGTACAAAAAGTAAAAACTATTTTTTATCAAAAATCTGCAGTTCAAAATAAAAACGTAAAAGCATACGGAGCTGAACACATATGATGAGTAAATTAAGCCGCAATGTACGTCATAAGTAAGAAAATTACTAATCCTTCTTTAAAAATTAAAATATATTACTTAAATTTCCTAACAATTTACTTAAAGTTAAGTTCACGCTTTTACATTTTTGTTACGATCCCCCCCCTCTAGATTTTTGATAAAAAATTATTTATGTTTTTCTGTACACTAATAAAAGCATGGTTTAATAAAACATATTTCATTTTTATATCTTAAATGTAAAACTGCACCAGTCTTTAGGTAAAAAAACGAAAATCGGCCAAGAAGGGAAAAAATTGCATGCGTATGCGCGTTCCTTTCAAACAATATCTTTACGTTTAATTTACGTAGCATCTGTTGCACTTTCAAACTACTCATGAAAAAAACATCTAATTGTGCACCAAGGTTTCAAAGGATTGCCATCACTACAGCTCGAATGTAATCTTTCCAGTTCTGAATGGTGATGATCCTACGCACTTTCTTCATATCTGCGTCTGTGAGTTCTCATGGTTGCAGAAGAAATAAAAGAAAGCGAAATAAGCTACAACTATATAAAAACCATGAGCTCTGAGTGAGAAAGATAAGACAACGCAATGTGAGGCGTAGTATATATCTTCTTCGAGGAAAGGGTCCACTGGATCAATGGTTACTGCAGGAAAAAAGCTAGTAGATAATTGAGATATGTCAGCCAGAGCTTACAATGAGAAATGCGCCATTTGTGAGTAGCGGAAAGAAAGATTGAGATCGAAAAAGTTTCTTCACAGAAATAAAAAGTGAGAGGTACATTAGAGGGAATTTACTGCATGCATTCGAAGACAGAGGTCGTTTGATTATTAGTCATGCGCGATTTGAGACAGTTCAAG
>BGPR01000013.1:592406-611299 GCA_013235015.1 Araneus ventricosus
CCGGACCAATTTGACGAAATTTCTAAGGTTTGGGAAAAGGTCCTTAAAAACCAAAATAAGAATAATGTTTACAAAATTTAAAAAGGATCATATTACGAAATAAAGGGAGAATAAATGAACTCCATTTGTATTTCAATATTTGTTCGAAATTATACATATAACAGAAATATAAAACATTACGAAAAACAGCAAAATCGAATACCAACTTTTAATATTAATCGAATATTAACTTTTAATATTAATCGAATATTAACTTTTAATATTAATCGAATACTAACTTTTAATAGTAATCGAATATTAACTTTTAATATTAATCAAATATTATTAATAATAATCGAATATTATATATAAAACCATTTATAACGTATTAGAAATTTATTTTGAGATGGAGTTCTCTCGCGATGCGAATCGTAAGGCCCCATAGCATACGCAACGATATATCGTCTACATTTTTCGCAAGCGTCAAACTGCGATATATCATCGTTCGGCACTAAAAGTGTTAATTAAAAATTATTTAGCTGCTGATATCAATCAGAATTTAACAGTTGACTAAAATATCAAAATAACATTCTACCCATCAATTTCTTAATCATTTTCATTTTCTGAAACTTATAGCTTTTATTCCATGCTAAAACTATAGAAAAAACTGGTATTATAATCACGTATGGATAATTTAATTAAATTTAGTTGTAAGCCAGCACTGTGAAATTTTAGACGCTCTTTGTTGACCAAAAACCTTCGCCAAAATTTCGAATGTTACTTTCAAAAGAAATAAATTTCCCCCCAGAGTAGATGCTAATTAAGTATTTCGCCATCAATAATGCCTCAGCTCTTCTGCTATCTTTTTTCTTGATGAGGTCGCTCATTTAAAATACAACTGAAGATAAGGTAAATAGCTCAGGCTCCGAACGCATTCTTGGAATCATCTGTGGAAGCAAAAATTTGGTTGAAAAAGTTTCCAAACCATTCCGAGGGAAATATGCAAATTTTCTCCTGATGAAGCTTTTCTTTATTTTGCTCAGTAAAATAATATTTAAAGCTCAGGTTAGAAAGAAAAAGAATCTTATGTTCCAAGTTTTGACTCGGGGAATAAAGAGGTTCCTTTTTCTAAACGAATAAGATAATCTTTTCATCATTTTTTTTATCTCATGCAAAGAGCACATTTTGAATTAAATGCAAGTTTTATCTCTTCCAAGTTAATGTTTCAAAGTTCTTGTTTAAGTATTGGAAAGCAGTTTTAGAGCTGAAATAAGAACTTTTAATGAGGATAAATATTAAATAATTTTCATTGGCTTTTACAATAGTTATACAAGAATATTCATTCCTGATCTTGAAATGATGTTTATCATTTATATAAGTCAGATAAATACTAATTTAATTTCATGTTTTCTATATACGTTCGGAACACGGATATATACTTATTAACATTTTAATATATTTATGTAGCTGAATTTGTTAATTTGTTATTATTTGTTTGTTGTTGTCTAAGCGTGTAAAATGAAGATACAGTCATTTACAATCGAAGAAATTAGCTGTATTAACTAAAGAACTGAGAAAAACTATGAAATTAATGGCTCTATTTTTAACACCATGAACTCTTCACTCTTTTAAACAGGAATCATATCAGACTGCGTGATCCTGAAAACATTTCAATAGGTAGTACTTCATTTTAATGTTTAGAAATCGAATAATTTGATTAAATAGACTGATGAATACTTAGGATTCCAGAGGGCATATTTTCTCTGGAAATAATTAGACCACAAAAAAGTTACATTAAATTTAAAATCATTGATATTAGAAGAGGGAAATGGAGATTATTCATCGCCGAATTCTTAGACTCAATTTATATCATTGATATTTGACTATATGTGAAACACAGCTTCATAGAAAAAAAATTGCTATAAATTCATAGTTCATTAACCTTGAATGTGCATCTAGGAAATTTTGGGTCATAATTAGTACGCCTCAGCTGTGAGTATCTTAAGAAAATTGAAAACATATCATCTATAAAGAAATAAATGCGTTCTTACTAATGGAATGAAAATTGCTACTGTGATTTTATAAAAAAAAAATTCAGATAATTAAGACATTTCAATTGGATTATTATTAGGCATTTTTTAAAAAATTTAATGCTATTCTATCCAAATTCTAAATTGCTGTGACAAAAAATAAAGATTCGATTCATCGTTATCATCCATTTCGTTTTATTATTTGGGGAATGGAGCATTAGTCATTTACATTAAAAAATTTCATTTTGATCCATTTTATTATTATATTCTTGTACAATTTACGAAAATCCGTTGTAAATTTTTGTTTTGATTATTAAAAGATAAAAAAACAATCCAAACTAACCGATATTAAGCAAATTTTGTGAAACGCATATCGGCGATTAGCAAGCAACACTCCCTGTCTAAATTTTTTGAAATTTCAAAGAGCAAGGAAAAAAAACTGAATTTCTTGCAACCTACAACAAATATTTCCGAATTTTTTTCATATCTGGTATGAACATGAGATCGCATGCTCCTGGCAGATGGGAAAAAATTTTAAAATATTCATTATTGGGTTCGAAAAATTGATTTTTTTTCCTCTTTGAAATTTCAGAAAATTGATAGGTGGTGTTGCTTGCTAAGCGACGATATCCGATATTAAAAAACAAATACAGAGTAAATTCATCCTTTTCATCGTTTTATATGATAAATGTTTTGGAAAGTATATCGGATTCAATGATGCTATGGGATTCATTATTTACATTCTTTAAACGTTCATATGAGCTTAAAAAACTCTTAGGCAGCTGCTTTTATTTTTATTGAAAGGAAGACTCCCACCAGTTTTCCAAAATGTTATGTTGAATTAAACAGTTCAGAAATGATTTAATCAATCGAGACATCTGAGGATACAGTTCTGTTAGAAATTGATATCTTTCAAACGAATGTGACTCTGAAAGGAAGAGAGTTGAAAGTTGTACAGACATTAAAGCACCAGTTAAGAAATTCTATTGTAAAAATAAATCTAGCAAACTAGCCATTGCTGAATAAAGAAAGCAAATATTCTCGAAAAGCATTCCCATTGTTACGTATTAACTTTACATATCATTTACTTCTAAAATTAAAAACAATATCATGACACTGAACTTAACCATTTAAAGGATAATATTTTTCTAGTGGAGTTAAAGTAAAATGGCTTCGGGGTTGAGATTCATTTAAGAAAAATTCATTTAGCGTATCCTGAGACACTGATTTTTGCTAATTTTGCTAATTAATAATTAATTATCAAGTCTAGACACTTCGTTAAGGTTTGAGAAAAGAAATTGAAACATCTAGGTTTTTGTTTCATAGAAAAATTTGGTGAGAACTTATGCCAGACTTAAAAAATGCATTTAAAAATTGTTGAAGTTGGTGGTGAGTATACTTATCCCGGCTTTATAAAAGGTTAAAGATATTATGAATATTTTTTCTATACAAAAAAATTCGTCTGTTTATCGTTCGTATAGTTGAAAGATGAGAAGTATGTCATACTTCAAGCGAAAACCAAACCAAGTTATGCCAAATTTCTTTAGTTGATGATGTAAATTTATTTATTTTATTTTAAAGATAGTATTAAAGAGTCCTAAAAGGAAAAAAAATTAAAAAGCATTATGAATTTTCACATTGTAATTTTTTAGACAATTATAAGAGGAAACACTCTTTAATTTTTCTGTAATAAATTTATCATGTTACAAAATTTTGATACACTCAGTTCGAAAAAAATCCATAAGCTTTCCATGACAATAAAAAGTAAAGTTTGTACAAACTAAGTTCCTTTGGTGGTAAGTCTTATCGAATCTCATTTTTTAAATAGAGGAATTTTCTAAAAAGAATGTGACTGTTATATGTACCATTATTTTTTGAAGGAATATTATCTACGTTCTGGAAGTAAATATAAAACAGACGTGAAAGTTCTTAACTATGGGAAAATCACCTTTCTTTAAAATTCGCCGAACGCTTTTTCATCACAATTGAATTATTACCCGCTTATAAGCGAAAATATCTTACTATAAGATTTAATAATGTAAACACAGGTATAAAAAAATATTTTCTTAGTAAATGCTTTGCCAATATAGAATAACATTCTCTGTTTAGAAATACTGGATGGATATAAAATAATATTGCTAAAACTAAAGTACGGAATGAGACCAATAGGGTGTCTCAAAACACTTTTTGCTAAAAATCATTTCTCTCCATGGATTTTCCCATTCCCTTTGGTCCTAATCCCATTCCTATATGAAGTTTCAGCCCTTGGAGTTTACGGGAAAGTTTGCCTGTAAAGCCCTATAATTTTAAAAAAAGCTACAAGAATGTAAAACTTTTTGAATTTTTTTCGGAAATTTTATATGATTATCAATGTGTTAAAACTGGTTTATATATGTTCCTACGAACATGTTTACTTAGAATATAATCGCAAATAATTATTAATTTTACCATTTGTCACTTATGACTTGAGGAAAAAAATCATAAATTGATGAATATTTGCACTAATTCTGGCTTGCTGCTTTATACAAACACAATACGACAGTTACTGTATGTTTACAATAACAGTTTAAAATTTTATTAAAATGTTAAAGAAGGACATAAAAAGGAATGCAGCGATAAGTTAAAATCTATAATTTGATTTGACAATTTAACAAGTGAAATTAAGATAACGCTTTCTTTCATATTTTATTCATGTTTTCATATTTATGTAATTTTTTTTCAAAAAGTGAAATGACCATTATTTCACTTCAGTTTTATTAGTTTTGACGTATAATGGGTTAAGCTGTTATTGTGAACATATAGTAACTGCGTTATGGTGTTTATAGAAAAGAAACAACCCAGAATTAGCGCAAATATTCGTCATTTTATGCTTTTCCCCCATGTCATAAGTGGCTATAGGTACATTTAATATTTGTGTTTATATTCTTAGTAAACATGTCCATGGAAAAATAAACCAATTTTAACACATTAGCAACCATAATAATTTTATAGTTTTGTTTCTTTTCTCAAATTTTAGGGCTTTACAGGCAAACTTTCCCGTCAAGTTCAAGGGCTGAAACTTCATACATTCTCCGTTAGAACCAAAAGGAATTGGAAAATCCCTGGAGAGCAATGTTTTTTAACAAAAAGGTTTTTTTGAGACACCCTAGAGACCAATTTTTATATTTGGACTTTTAAAGGACGGGAGCTCAATTTACCCCCAAAAAATTTTAGTACGAAAATTACGGACAGGGATAATTACGTCAATAACGTATTTCAATAAATAACGTAGTTACGTAGATTCTATCAAATCTTTACGTAGATTCTAGCACATCTTTACGTAGATTCTATCAAATCTTAAAAAGTGCAGTGCTCCGGCGCTCTTCTGGAGATTAGAAGATTTCCTAACCTGTGTATTGGTTGTATTTCAGTAGTAGCATTGACTTTTTTTTGTTCAATAAAGTCTACGCTCACTCATCCAAACTGCAAACCGGAGATTTTCATCTCTGGAGTCAAGGGTGTGTCGTAGTGTAAAGTAATAGCATTGAGAGTTGCTATTAAGAAATTTAAGCGAATAGTATCTTTAATGGTTAGACCTCTAAGGGGAAGCAAACTAGTGTAAATAGAAATACATAAGTAAGAAATACGAAGTAACATACGATGCCAATCCGGTGTTCGACAACACATGGACTAGCACTTGACTACACATTCGTGAAAAAGCTTGTCAACTCGATGTAGCGTAAAATACAGTCAGGAAAATTTTATTGGAAATCTTTCATTTCTGTTTGCATAAGATAAATTGTTTCAAAGCATTAAGAATTGTAGGTATTGATAAGTGTTTGACTTTCGCGCTACCATGTCTTACATAGCTGCAAATCGACAAAACCTGGGCGTTGAAAAATTTTGAGGGGAGATGGTTTTTTTCATCTTAATGGGTCGGTTAACGGTCCTAACTGCAGAATTCGGTCATATGAGCACCCGCAAGCTGTCTAAAACTCACGACTGCATTCTCCAAAAGTAACTATGGGGTATGTGTTAAGTATCTGACTACGTCTAAAAGACGGTTTTGGGTAGAAATTTACAAGAAATTTTATGATTTTACTTTAAAGCCCAATTATTTAGCTTCCTAAATCTGGGTTTATTTTATTTTTACGATGAATAGAAACGGAGATATAGAATTTTTTATAAAACACGATAGCTAAAAGTGAAACAGAAGTTGGCTGTTTTCCCCCGTTATACCAAATACACCGCACTCTGAAGTATAAATTAATTTGCTTTTTATTTATTTAGATTAATTATACACTCTATCTCAAAGCCATGTCAATTTGAATTAGATTTTGAGTTTCGAAAAGCTACTATGAACATTTTGCCAAAATGCACATTTGTGGAGCTACAAAATTCACGTTTTGGGATATCGATAGCTGAATTGTTGTTTATTGATCGATTTTATGGTCTTAAATGAGTATTTCATGAACTAGGAATAGTTCCTGTTCAATATTTACTTTAAATAATATCTTAACCTCAATAACCATAGAATAATCACTTCTAAGAGACAGTCTTTGGCAGGAACAAACAACGCTAGAAAAAAATTACGGGCTTTCAGAATGAAACGACGTGATAAGATTCTGAATAAAGAAAGTATATCTTACAAATGTGACAGATTTCAAAAGGAGCTAAATAAATATATTTTTAATGAAAAGCAAATTAAAACTTTACATGCGTTTTTTGATAAACTTATATTTTGTCAAAAGTTACTTACTCAAAACACGATATCTCAAAACATTATCTATATATTTCCTTGAAATTTTGTATATATGTTGTCTTAAGTGTAGTAAAGGCAATGAACTTAACTAGTTTCGAGATCAATAGATTTGATTTATATATAGAGCTGCTTCATGTTGATTATACCAATGCATTTTGTGAAATTTTGAATAAGAGAATACTCGATTGGTCATAACTTTCCTGTAAATGCAAGTATTTCTTAGATCCTAGTTCATTGCCTTCACCATAGCTGTAAATGTGCTGTGTAGAGAAATAGTTTGAATATATGGATTAGAATTTCTGCTAGAGTGCTTTGCTTTTTGCTCCAATTTACCCCATTTTTTACCTAAATTATCCCATTTTACTGAATCTCAAGTGACAAAATTTCCTGACTCGTATTAATCATTGTTTTGAATCATATTGAGTCAGAAAATGAATTGAAATTGCACATTAAAGCGGTTTTTCAAAAATTCGTTCCAGCACGTAGTCATATACTTTAACAGTGGTTATTTTAAGCGTACGGCTCTTAGGGCTTCTGTAGCGTTCCTCTTCTCTTTTCAGTTGTCTTCAAACAGGGAAATTTATTAGATATCTTCTTACGTAGTATAATAATTCATAGCACTTGAATCTCATTAGTTTTGTTACCATACAAATTTTATGTTTTGTCAATGAATCATGACTTAACGGGCACAATTTTCTAATTTTTTCAAAAAAGCTATCCATCTTGCAGGTTTCTTCCAGCAGTTAATTATTATAACAGCTTATATCTGTGATCACTGTTAACTTCTTGGGCTATTTAATCTTAAACTACAATCTATTGACTGGAAAATATCAATACTCTTTTCGAATGGTTTTACATAAAGCCGTAATCTAAGGGGTCTATTCTGGTACCCCCGGTTGGGTTCCGTTGTTAACGTACGGAACCCAACCCAACCCAACCGGGGCTACCAGAATAGACCCCTAAGAGTCCCGATTCACAAATAAATGAAAAATGCGACTTCGCTTAGTAAAGACCTCCATGAAAGGCGGTAACTAGTAAAGGCAGTTGAATTGAATGCTTGAATATCTTACGACTTTCTTAAAGTTATACATTACGTAAATAAATGTTCCTTTATGTTACGATTATATACTTTTAAGCTTTCATTTACCAGAGTGCCATCCCGGTTAAGATTATAGATTATATCTTCAGACATTACTGAAGTTTACAATGCGCCGTGAGTAAAATTATGCATTGTAAATATTCGCTTCTTCTAAAACGCTCTTTTGTGCAGTTTTCATGCTCCTTTTTAGCTTTGGTCACCCAAACATCCCGTTTTGAAGGTAGAAACATGGTTACTTTGACAGACCTCGTAATCTTGAATCCTGATCCGATGGAAAAACATTATCTGTGTGTGTTGAAACCCCTTTCTAAACTTCAATAGGAGTACTTTTGGCCCTTAAAGGCTGTTTAAACGTTCAACAAGGTCTCCTTATATGGAGAATCTTTGTAGGAATCCAGTCTCGAAACCAAGACCCGGAATTTCGGAGCTGAGACTCTGCCACCAGACAACCGTGGTCCGTTCTCTTTGCAATAATCATCGGAATTGGGAATCATTGGAGAAAATATATTTGCTTTATCATTATGAGCCAAAATCGAAGATTTTTATGACATTCAGGTCATATTTACGTTACTTTCTGTTTGAGATGCCATTTCAATTAATTTGTAGTCGCCAATAAGGGCTCATTTTGGAGTTGGACCTGGCGTTTATTCTATGCTGAAAACAATCTACAGAATATTTTTCTGAGAAAAGCATGCATGCATTTCAGTCGTTCTTAGATTTTCAAGAAATATGCCGCTCTCAAAATCGTATGTTCTTTGAAAGTTTCTAAATGCAAGCTTAGCAGCTGGTGTGATCTTTCGTACTTTCTGTATTTGTATTAAAAGTTACAACACTGTTATAGTCATTTTATTGAGAACTTTAAAGTGTTCTATAAAAAAATTCATATTTTTAATGCAATCAAATAGACGTGGGGATGTATCTTATTTCGAATAGTTTCCGAAGAGAGAACTGGGACAATGCGATATATTCAAATTTCAAAAAATTTTGTTCAAATCCCTCTATGAGAAAAGCATGATAATTCGATCACTTTTGTTGGAATTTTAACATAATCTAATGTATAAAAATTCCCACAAAGGAATACTAAGCTATTATAACAGCTTAGTATTCCTTTAGCTTTTTTTTTAGCACAAACCAAATTCTTTCATAAATTTCAAGAATTTGGTTTTAGGGGTTACCAGATAATGACAAATGTCAAACAAACATCAGTAGAAGAAATCTAAAGTTTTAAACATGTAATAATTGTTTGCAGAATTACATTTTTTGAACAGATAGTATTGAATAAAGCAATAAAAGCTTGCTAGATTCATAAATAAAAGAAATGTTTATGAATAATGATAACACGCGTGTTGCAGAAGTTATATGATCATTCCTAATATTAAATAAAATTTCATGGAATATTTTTTACAGTAATTGCTATTAAAATATTAGTATTAAAGCAAGTCTGTTGAATCTAAGAAAATGTTTCGATTTTTGCTAGAAAACTACGAAGCACAGTTTTAAAGTTATTTTAAAAACATCGAAGTACGATAAATGTGGATCAATTTTTCAAACTTCCGTTTTTCCTGGGAAGAATACCAGGAAATAATGGAAATATATATAGTTTCACAAGTTGGGACAAACCTCACTGGGGGAAATCAGTGTTAAGATGAGGTAATTGTTATCCTTATCCAATTTATATCTAGAAAGCTCCGTTTTAGTAAATAGTTTTTAACTTTTTAAACACCATTGTGTTTTAGAAGAGTTAAATACAATCTATAACAAGTGTTGTAAACTGTTGTTGAAACTAAGGAGACCGAATTTCTTTTCAGAAAAGACTTCTACTGACCAAAAGACTCTCAGATTCGACCAATTATTGTTATTTGCATATTTTCTTATATAAATGGGCTTAATACCAAAGCTAAATTTCTGACAAAAATATTGAAGAATCCATAATTAAACTCATAGCATTTCCACTACAGAATGTTTTTAACGAAAATCGAAATTCTGACCAAGTGCACAAAAGAGTCCAGCCCAGCAAGGGAATGGTAAAAACTGCTCGAGGGAAGAAGCCAGAGAGCTGTTGCAAAATGAATTGAAGGATTTCCCCATCGATTAGAAAAGAGTCTGTAGGGGAAATGAACGTTTGTTGAAATCGGACCATCTACGAACCATATAATTTTTTCGTTACCAGGAATAATAACATTTTGCGTAGATGAATAAACTTTTCGCTTTGAAATTTCGCTTCATCCAGTTTGTTTCCAATTGATTTCGGCATCCGAGGTTTAATTAATATAGCTGAACCTTTAATACCCCATTCTGTAGAAACATGTAGTCTATTTCCGGTAGGATCCCACAATTTTGAATTGTGGTTAGATCTCCGAGCCGGCATCCCCTCTTCAAATATACTCTCTCTCTACACAAATATCAGAGAGGAGACGCTTGACCCAAGTAGTCCGATTTATTGCACCAGGGCCTAAATAAAGGGCGCATCCTCGGTGAAGCTGGAACTGGAAACCCTATCACCAGGCCACCGTGGCCCATTTAGTAATTAAAGGAAATTTAGCCTTTACCACAACTATCACAGGTTAAGTTTCTGAATTTATCGTTAAAGATATTGAAATTCTTATTACTTCTACACTGCATTTGGTAACTAATATTGTTAATCAAGAAACTGTGCACCTGAATTATGAATTTTCTCTACGATTTCTTGAAAAATCATTCCAGTGTTGAAATTTTACCATGCCCAATGATCGCAATTTCTTCTATTAAAACCGAACATTTTAAAATCAATTAGGGGATGGTGGTTTATGTATTTCCGGTTATTTTACCGTTACAAGTTAGAGTTGAGTCATTTTGCTTGTCATTTTTTTTTATTTAGTGTTCAGGTACTAAACGAATATTTAAAAATTTGGCCCTGAATTAATAAATATTTTCAATACATTTAACCCGCAATAAATGCATACAATAGTCAAGACGCATGTCATCTAAAATTAATACTACTTAGAGATTTAATTGCATTAACTTCTTTAAATTATAATTAAAGAAAATTTACTCTGAATATTTGCATAAATTAACTGAAAATCAAATGTTTACAGACAAAGGAAAAACTTTATTCAACAAGTTAGATTTACAAGTACAAATAGGATTTCAAGATCTATACAGCATTTAAGGCACTGTGTGCATACATGAGAAAGGGAGATTTTCATGAGACGTACGAGGAAATGGCAAAATATTAATCCGTTGCAATCTAATGGCTCCTGTCTAGATGGTGCGTTATTTTGACGTTTCTTGATTTCAACATTTAAAATATCAACAGAATTGTAAGAAGTCGCACTTTAATTGGTCAAAAACGTAAACAATTATAGTTTTCACTTCTGGAATCAATAAAATCAGCTCTTGTATTCTGTGAATAGTTGAGCGTCAAATTGCTTTTCAGAGTGCAAAGGGTTAAAGAAATGTTTCACTTTAACTTAAGCGTAATGTAGAAGTGGTTTAATATAATAATAAATATAATCAATTTTAAAACGCTTAGAAGTCTATTAAATTAAAAACTTTATTACGAAAACTTTATTAAAAAATTATTTTCTACATTTTTGTCTCACTTATAATTCATTATTATAAATATTATGAATTCATTTTTTCAGATTCATTACCGGGTGGCCCCACCCGTACGATATGAAAGTTTAATAAAGTTAATAGACTGATAATTAAGTTCTGAAATTATTAAAATAGTATATTGGCATCAAGAATACACAAGTTTACAAAACTGAATTTAGCATACCAGGAAGTAAGTGAAAAATTAATTAAAAAATTCCATCTTTACAAACTTGGGAAGTGGGAAACGTAAAAATGCATTTTTCTCGAATTACCCAACAACAAAATTTTAATTCATGAATTTGACTTGCTTACTAGTTTAGATAAGGTGGAAATGTTAATAGATGTCTGCAAAATACGTTCACTTATTCTTTTAAGGTATAAACATTGCAAGCACAGTTACGGGCTGTCTTTATATTTGAGCTTGCATCTAATTCGCATCCCGCACACAATGTGCTAAAATTATATAGTTTAGAGGAGAGATTAATCTGAGTTCCAAGTCTTAATTTTCATTAATACTGTTTAAATACTTTTCAATAAAGTATTAGACATCTATATTATGCGTTTATCACAATCATTTAGTGTTTTTCTGGAAGCAGAACTGTATTTTATTTGATAAAAGATTAATTATACGAGCTTGTCACATTTTCTCCTGGAGCATGTTGACCACCATGGTGATCAAACTGTTTTCAAAAATCGTAAGAATTCCTGATGAGCTTTCCGGCCGGTCAAGTATCAGTTCTCCTTTGTTGGTAAACTTCTAGAGAAAGAGGGAGGATTCATAATGAATCGTTCTAATTAAAATGGTACTAATTTCCCTAGAGATACAGAAACTTATACGGAAAATTAAGATAATGGATCTCCAGATTTAGGATATAATACATAAAAACAGAAGCTTTAAATATTTAAAATGACATACAAACCGGGAAAAGGATCTTGAAAGTTATATGTAAATGTATTCAATAGATTGAGAATATTTAGTAGCATATTTCAGCATAACTAAACATTTCAGAAGTGGATTTGGGGGGAGGAATCAGTTGAAGTACTGAATATTTTTTACCGCATTTGCTTAAAAAGAACAAGCTTAACGTTCCGAGCTAAAAATTGGAAGGCTAGATATATTTAACGCCTCTTTGTTCTTAATGCTGACAGTCATTATGATTTGATTTTCCCTGGAATATTATCCTCGAATGGGATAAGCATAAATCATATAGAAATAAAGTCAATTGCCATGATATAATTGTTTAATATAATTATTTTACAAATTTGCTGATGTTTTATAAAATTAAAAAATTCATATATAACATTCATATCGAATATGTTCATGAAGGTTTTGATTAATACTCGGTTACAATACACGAAAAATCTTTCGAGATTAGGTGCACTCGTTTATACCCAAAAACTTTCAAATTAACTACTGCAAGTGATTTTTAGAATATTTGGTACGAACATTTATTTTTTATCAATTTTCATGCCTCATCCTCCATTGCCTAAAGAGGCATTCAACTTGATCAGAATTAGGGCCGAGAATGATTAATTCAAAATAATAACCTCTAAATTTTATTCTTTCAGAATAAAGGGTATGGAGTTGATTTTCACTAAAAATTTAATGGCTCTAAATTCCGCCTAATGAAAAGAAAATATTTTCATATTCAGAAATGCAACCAACATTTAAGTTGCGGGATGTCAATATACTTGCCCAAATGTTGTTAATGAAAAGTACTGAATTAGAATGAAATTAAGTTCGATAATCTTGCAACCATAAATTCTTTAATTGTAAATATAATCAGGTCGGACAATTGAGCAAGGTCTGTTGTCATTGATAATCATTTGGCAAGTTACGTTAAATATACATATTTGATAAATCTCAATTTTAATAATGAGAAATTTTGCAGATGTATTTAAATTTAATTTAGCCCAAATGTATTAAAATTCTTTGAGAAGCTCTTAATTTCTCAATGGCATGACCATTTGAAATAATCAGAAAGAAAACATTTAAAATACATAAACATGCATTTAGAAATGAGACTAGGAACAGGTGAAATATTTTAAGCCTATAGACAATGTGATTTCACCCAACTCTAATAAAAGGGTCGGGATTCTTATAGATTTCCATTCATCACCTCAGGAGCTGGAGAAAAATATGCTTTAAAACCAGCATTATAACCAAGCGTGCAGTTGTTTGCCCACATATTGCGAACATGCCAGTATATTCCGTCATAATTTCCCGTTTTTCAATCAGGAGGCTGACAAATTGGATAAAGAAGGAAAGTGAACCGTACCATTTCCATGGAAGTAATTATATTTCAAGAATTCACCACAAAGGTTAAGATTACAAATAACAATTTGGTGATCGCCCTTCTGAACCAATGGTACAGTGGCAGGTAATGTGTGAAGAGTTAAAAACACAAAAAATACTCTTTGCAGATTAATTAGTGTTTCACATTACAACATTTATATTTATTTATGGTAGCAGATCTTCCTCTACTTATCACAAGAGGGCGATAGACCAGGCCTCACATGGTCATAACCCGCCTTGTCTGGGACTGGAAAGATTTAACTTTCTGCTCTATTTTTCGAGGGCGGATGGTTTGATGAACTTGTTCTAGTTCTACCTGTACCCCGATGGATTAGCAAGAGCATTATGCTTGATATCCTTACAGCGAGCGAGAATGAAACAAAACGTGGCAGTGAGCAAGAAGAATTGATGAAATCCAGGGGATGCTTATGCATTGAGAATCAAATTAGCTGCATTTCCGTAGTTTTGATTGCTACCGCAGTTGTCATTGGATCAGTGACAACAAAAAGGGGACTGAATATGAGAAGCAGCAGCTTTACACATATGCTTCAATAGAATTAAAATTTAGGTAGAACAATCTTTTGAACATTCATTTTATGGCTTAGAAAAGTTGTCAAGCTTCTGTAACACTGGAAACACTATACTGAATTCAATAACTAGAGCCTGTACCATCCTTCTATAAAGTCCCTATTAGCACAAGATGCCGTGCAATATTTCTACGATATCCTCACGAAATTGTGCGGTATTCAGAATACCGACTAACATCGTGAGGATATCGCACAATATCTTGTGCTAATAGGGGTGGCATGGATTTGGATCAAGACCATGGATAGTGACGAACGAAGATTTCTCTCTCAGAAACCAAAATTTTCTAAATATATCATGCTGATAACGCATGCCGATATGATTATTCCAAGCAAGATTTGTGAGAATAATTTAGCTACAGTTATTGATCACTAATTTCAAGAAGGATTATCTAATGAAATGACATTAAAAATGTATATACAGTTCTACAAAAGCAATTAATGAAGTCTACACGTATTATATAAGACTTCTTCAGTTTTGTAATCCATATAAATAATTTGAAAAATGAGTATTAAACAATACACCAATTGTTCATGTAATGGTGGCAACAAGTATTAAGGATATTTTACTTTCCAATCAAGCTCCCATTAAAAGACTGGACGAGGTGAGAGATATAGGTACATTATCTCTTTAGAGGTATTTATATCTCTGATAATTTGTTATCAAAAGATTTGCGCTAAATGCCAATATATGCACCCATAACATAAAAAGTTCCACAAAGTGCCAGCATATACAGTTCTTGGACATCCTTTCCTGTAATATTCTTATACTGGCCTTTAACTACAAGAACTTGATGATAGCTCATGAGAAAAGTCTCGCATCCATGTTCGAAAACAACTTGAGTCTCAGCATCGTCAAAAGATTAAAGGATCTGAAAATAAGTTAGAAAAGTGATTAGTTATTTCAAGATTAGATAAGAATGCAACTATTGTATGCAAACTTAAATATTAAACAATACTGATAACATAAAATTAAATTTTCTTGCGCTTTCATCATCGATGAAAATTAGAAGAACACTTTTTTCGAAAAGGAAAATTTCCGATTCGAATTTGCAGATATTTTAACTTTAATGACTGGAAAAATTAAAGGATTTAAATATTGAGTAAAATAGTTTTCGGTAGATTGACGAGATGACTTGCCTTGCTGAGATTTTTATACAGCTGGTTGTTCAATTCTAGCATGTAAAGTTTGTATTCACGTAAAATGATCAATACCTTGCCGAAATATATTTAATTTACTCTTTCATAGGAAACAACAAATCTAATAGCCACACTTCTCACTCATACATTAATATTGGGCTATCATATTTTACTCGATCGAACAATAAAAGAACAAAGAACTTCAAAGTCTTTAATTAGTATCTTAGAATTGGCTTTAACGACAATTTAAAAAATAACTCGCAACATTGTATTTATGAAATATACAAGAAATAAATACCTTCCTCTCGTCTCAGATAGCCAGAGCAAATTCCTTGAATTCCCTGAAGATGGGGTTTGAAAACAGGAGTCAGAAAATTTTACAGGCGAAGTCAACCCTCTCAGTAATCAGGAGAGGGTCTACAAAGTCTCTTCAAACTCCCTGAGCAGCCCCAAGCAAAACCACATACTTCAAAATCTCTCGTCAAAAGAAAAAGATGCTGTAGCTAAATAAGAGATGGCTTATCTCTACTCGAAATACCAATATAACGTGATCCAAAGGCTTAATTTCGTTCAAAACCTCTTAAACAGTTGAACTGGAGATTGGCGCCCAGGAATGAAACGAGGTTAATAAATTGAGATAAAAAATGTACTTAGAATTAAGAAGTACTCTAATGCGCATTAATTGAAATTGAATCTCTCAATCAATCTAAAAAATCAATTCGAATATTTCTAATGATTTAAAATAAAATTAAATATTTATAATAATTTCTTTGCGCTTTCTAATATGCTATTGCATTTAAAAAGCAGTGAAGACAAATATTTGTCTCCTCAATCATTTAATGAATCTGTCCATTTTCCAAACCCTTGCACTAAAGATCAGTATATTTTGATTTCAGTATGTTTGTTAGGCCTTTTGACTGTGCGTCCAACAAAGTTCCACTTCCAAGAGCTTCTTGCAGACTCTTATTTAAATTTCGACTTGGTTTATGTTTCCTGTATGAAGCAAACTTAGGGCATATAATCAATATTTCTCGCGAATCAATCTTCCACACCAGAGAGGGTTACAAAGATTCTCAAACTATTAAAAATTGATCATTTCTATCTTCGGATGTTGCGGAAGCCAATTTTCCGAGTAAAGCCCGCTAGTAGGTAACATTATTAATGAAGTCTTATTTTATAAAGTCTGTAGGGTCATAAAAAATGTGGTTTACCAGTTGATAGTTATTCAGAGTTTGAGATTTAACCATGTATATACCATATGATAGGAGTCATATCATAAGAAGTTTATTAAGATAAAGCTAGAATTGATTGATTAAAATACCGAAATTCTACCGTAGTAAAAGGTAACAAGTCAAAGTCAGTTTTAAGTCATTTTTAAAGATTTAATTATTTCAAAAATATTGAAGGTCTGACGACTATTAAGATTTGCATAATTCTTTTGTTTTAGTGTCAATTTTAGTAGAGGCGGATTCATATAATATAAAGTTATTGCGTTAAATATTTTAGTACTTACGTTTCCAACTTCTGGGAATCTAAATACTCTCAATCTGATGGTTTTGGATCCGTTAGATTAAAGTCGAGAGGTATTAATTTCTTTGAAGGAGAGCATAGCTAATACATTCCTTATATAAATTGCCGTTTTTCAGATGAGAAACAAAGTGTCAAGTTTTCAGTCAATTAACTGCAGCTATACTGTGAAAAGGTTCTTTAGGTGTTCTCTATCATGTCGTTATTACTTCAACATTTACTTCCCCCACTTTCAAGTCCAGCATCAGTATTTAATTTTTCGTTCGATCCAAACTGGTAAATCAGTAATTTGCCTTTTAATCCTGCATGGCGAAGTTTATACATTTAACGCATCTTGGAATTAAGATATTCTAAATCTTGCTCTAATATCCCATTCTTTTTTAAAAAGGTACGGTAGTGTACTATATATTTGCCTTCGTTCTGTTAATACCAAAGTCTGAGAAACAGAGGTTCTAAAATTTGTGGGATTTTTTAAATTTTCTGAAAGACATTTAAATTCAAAAATCCGAGGCTCAAAAATAAAGAAAATTCTTTATTTAATCCCAATTTTTCCCTATTAAATGTCAACGTGTCAAACTTTACTTATTAAATTTTTTATAGGGATATGCGGAATTATTTAATTCTATTAACTGGAAATGGCTTATTCAGTTATATTCGAATAGTTTATTGAGAATCCATTCTGAAGAAATTGATAAATGAGTCTATATCTATTGCTTAGTCTTCGATTTGCTCCGATAAGTGGAAAACGTTGTTATTAATTTACTCATGAGTCATTCAATTTTTTGCTTTTCATTTTTTTGGACAGATTTTAAACCCAAACCCAAGTAATTTGCAGATTCTAGCCAAATTTCGAGAACGACATTTCCATTTATAGGTCGAGTAATTGTTCCTTTTAGTTGAGATGTTTTGTTCTAGATGCTGCGAGATCTAAAACTATTGTATACAACTCTTTTAAAAAGATTTAAAAATTAGGGAATGCGCTAGCATGTTCACATTGAAACACGCTTATATACCAGAAAAAAATTCAATTCATTTGCAGCGAATCTGAATTTGAAATTAACGATTCAAGAAGATTTTATTCTTGTTAAGTCTGTGTAGGGGAAATTGATGTTGGTAAAACCAATTTGGATCACAGAATATTGAAAATTTAGAAATTTGTCAATCTACTTCTTGCTGGGGACCTTTGACCATAGATATTTAGGCGTGTACATTATCCAATGAATTTGAAGCATTCTTCTGAATTATTCTACAATATACATCATTGCGTATCCTTTTTTCGATCATCTATCAGAACCTAAATTGCTAGGGCTACGTTCTTATGCATTTCGCGAAATTTCCAATTTCATGTGGTATGAAAAAGTTAACATTTCAGAATATAAGTGACTGCCACCAAGAAATGATCGACAAACAGATCGTTTCCCATCATATTGAAAGACATGTAAAATAATATTATATATATATATATCTTTAAAAACACCTGTTGCCCTGCTATTTTAATGATTTCATGAGAGAATTGTTATGAAAATTAATTATTTGAGTAGATTGTAACCTGCGACACATGATATCATAGGAATACAAGAATTTATAATCTTGCAATCACCCCTTCTAAGATCACAATTTTAACTTGCTTATACTTATCCATTACTCTTCCCCACTTCACAATTTCTTCCATCATTTTTCACTCCAGTTACTCTACAATGCTCCGTTACAACCAAAGGTTTCGCCCAGAACGCTCCAGAACACTCACTCATCTCGTATCAACCCTCTGTATTACTCCACAACGCACATACTGTAAACCACGTTCCATTACTCCACAATACATACTCTGCACGCCCCTTTCCATTCCTCCACAACACACACTTCACGGCACTTTCCATTCCTCCACAACACACACTTCACGGCACTTTCCATTACTCCACAA
>BGPR01000013.1:611309-635657 GCA_013235015.1 Araneus ventricosus
CTCCACAACACACACACTGCACGCCACGTTCCATTACCCACAAAAAACTCAGCACGCTCCATTCCATCGCATCACTCCACAGAACACTGCACGTTATGTTTCGTTGAATCACTCCCCAAAGCACACTCTACACATCACGTTCCGTCACTCCCCAAACCACGCACCGTCACTCCACAAAGCACGCTCTGCACACCACGCTCCGTCACTCCACAAAGCACACCCTATAAGCTACATTCACACTCCACAAAGCACACCCTATAAGCTACATTCAGACACTCCACAAAGCACAATCTGTAAGAAACATTCCGAGATTCCACAAAACACTCTACAACACCATCTTCCATCATTCCACAAAACACACTTTGCACGCCATCTTCCATCACTCCACAACATTCCCCACACACTCACTGCACATCATTTTCCATTATTCCATAACACACTCCATTCCATCATTCCACGACATCCCGATTTTTTTTCAAGTCTCATCTCAAAACATTTCCCCAATGTTTTCTCGCACCCCTCATTCCACACACTCGAAAAACGCTCAACCACCCAACTTCGCAGCCTAGATCCTACAACATTCACAGACATACATTATTCCACTAACTTGCCAAAGCATTCCACAATTTTCAATCACGCATTAATCCACTTTTGTACTGTATTCACTGAATCCACATCCGTGCCATCACGTTCCCCAATTTTCATATACACTTCGTTCCACAATATTTCTCATTCCCTGCCTCCCTACGTGAAAAAAATCCCCCTTACCAGTTTCCACTACGTGAAAACATCCCCCCAGACCAGTGTAGACATAATTTTGAACTGAAAAATAAATGGCAGCATATGGAAGAACATACAATAGAATAGGTTGTACCTATATCTATTTCACCTATACAGCCTTAACACGAAGAAAATAGTTTAAAATAATTAATCTTAACGTCAGACTCCCTACAAATGAATTTAAATACCGTATATGCTTAATACTATAGAGAACTCAGCATATAGTTTTCCATTTGGCATTATCAAAGTTATGAAACAATTTTTCCAAGATACAAAAAACTAAGCACGCCCGAGCAACGTGCCAGAACATTAACGAATTTTTGTGTTCGATTAATACACTAGGTAATAAAATGTTTTCGATCTCGCAGCATCTTGCACACAGCAAACAAAGCATCCAAATTAAAAGAAAATCACGTGACCTATAAACGGAGATGTCTGTCTCGAAATTTGGCTAGAATCAGCAAATTATTTGGGATTAAAATCTGCTCAAAAAATAAAATTGAATGACTCCTGATTAGATTAATATGAACGTTGTCCACTTATTGGTGCAAATCAAAGACTAAGCAATAGATCTAGACTAATTCATCATTTTCATCGGAATTGATTCTCTATAGACTATTCGAACATAACTGATGAATAAGCCATTCTCTATGAATGGAATTAAATAATTCCGCACATCTCTATAAATATTTGAATAAGCAAAGCTTGACACGTTGAAATTTAATAGAGAAAATTGGGATTAAAATAAGAATGTTTTTTTGAGCCTCAGATTTTGGAATTTAAATGTCTTTCACAAAATTAAAAAATCCCACTAATTTTAGAACCTCTGTTTCTCAGGCTTTGGTATTAACAGAACGAAGGCAAAGTTATAGTACAATGTCTTACCTTTTTAAGAAAGAATACGAGATATTAGAGTGGGAGAAGTTAGAGTGGGGGGACATTAGAGTGGGTTCAAGTTGAACCTTAAATACTAAGGTTGAACTTGAGAGTGGGGGAATTAAATGCTTAAACAATAGAGACATGATAAAGAACAACTAAAGAACTTTATTTTTACGGTATTGCTACAGTTAATTGACTGAAAACTTCACACTTTGCTTCCCATCTGAAAAACAGCAACTTTTAAAAGTAAGTATAGTTATGTTCTCTTTCAGACACATTAATACCTTTTGACTTTAACAGATCCAAAACCATTATATTGAGAGGATTTAGATTCCTGGAAGCTGGAAACAGAAGTACTAGAATATTTTAGACAGTAATTTTATATTATATGGATCCACCTCTATTAAAATTGACGCTGAAACATTATGCAAAGAATGACATATGAAGAATTATGCAAATATTAATACTTATCATGCCATAAATTCTTTTTAAAATCACTTAATCTTTAAATCTAACTTAAACTTATTTTTTTATTGTGGTAGACTTTCGGTATTTTAATCAATCAATTATACTTTTTATCTTAATAAACTTCTTCTTATGATATGACGATATATCATATGGTCGACAAAAGGCTAAATCTCAAAAACCCTAAATAACTAGCAACTGCAAAAACCCCATATTTTATGACCCTACAGACTTTATAAATAAGACTTCATTAATGATGTTACCTACTAGCTTGCTCTGCTCGGAAAATTGATTTCCTCAACATCCGATGAAAGAAATGATCAATTCTTAATAGTTTGATGGTCTTTACAACCATCTCTCGCGTGGAACATTGTTTCACGTCAAATATTGATTATATGCCCAAAATTTGCTTCATACAGGAAACATTAAGTCAAAATTCAAATAAGAGTGCTCAAGAATCTTGTGGAACTGGAAATCTGTCGGACGAACAGTCAAAAGGCCTTACAAACCTACCGAAATGAAAATATACGGATCGGCTCAATGGTTTGGAAAAATGGGCGTATTCATTAAATGACTAAGGAGATCATGTTTCGAACTTAATAGCAGCGCACGAGAAAACCCATAGAGATTAATCAGCATTTAATTGTATTTTAAAATCATAGGGAATAGTCTAGTTGATTTGTTAGAAAATTGATTGAGAGATTCAGTTTCCTTTAAACTTCAAGGGAGTAGTTTATAATTTCACATATCTTTATTTTATATCAAATTGTTTAGCCTCATTTCATTTCTAGGCAGCAACCTCCAGTTCAACTGTTTTAGAGATTTTTTTTAAAAAAAATGTTTGCGTTTGGATTGAGTTATACGGTATTCTGAGTAGGATATTCTATCGACCCTATTTCATAACAAAATCTTTTTCTGATGACGGAGAAATTTTAGAAGTTTGTGGTTTTGCCTGATGCTGTCAAATGGAAATAAGAAAATAAGAGTAAAGTTTACTGCATGAGGGAAACGGTCTTCTGCTTTTACTAGCAACTTGCATTCAGTGCTGGATATGGATGTTGCACCTGGAGAATAGGCCAGTTTTATCGATAATGTCTGCGAGAATTGAAAGGACTTTGCTTGATTGGTTGAGAAGGTTTTCAGAGGGACGCCAGCTGTTGCTTTGGGATATATTTTTCGTATCCTATTGAAACTGAAAATTAAAATAAGTATTTATTAACACGGAGATTAAAAATAAGTTCGCTAATTAACAATTTTTAAATAATTCAACTGAAAATGTTGCAGTCTGAGACCCCATGCCTATAATCATTACGGCTGCTGAATTGTTGAATGGGTATGGAAACGGCATCTTTTACTAAGAAACAAACTTTACGGATTGGTTTGTGTGCCTAGGAAATAAAACATTTGAATAGCTGTGCCGAGCTGATGTCAGTGGTTACATGGAAACAAAACAAACCTGAGGGTTGAGAAATCATAAAATAAAAATAAACAAGCAATAATAGCACAGAAATATATGAAACTCGTTGCCGTCTTTACTCTGAAAATGGAACAAATTTGAAAAAGAATGAAAATAATTTTATCAATTAAAGAGTTTTAGTATTTTCTTTAAATAAAATACTAAAACAGTCGAAAGAATTATTTAGAATAAAAAGAAATTATTCGCATATGCACAAAAACAAAATGCATAATTAAAAGTTTAATTCTCTTCATTTTAAGATTCGTTTCACTAGAAACTCTACGAGGCGAATTTTAAGCAAAGTGAAAATAAAAGATACTTTAATTATTTGAAGAAAAAAATTTCAAATAACAATAACAAGATTTTTAATGGAGAAATGCGATTTATTTTCTTCAAGTATAAACTATTTTAATAAAATTCTTCTGTAAGAATATTTCGCCTTCGTTTGAATTTACTTGTTTAAATAGTAGAATTTACTCAAAGGATTAAAAGGAACAAGAAAGTAATTCTTTCTCATTTCTTGTTTCGAAAAACACCTCTACTAGTAATTTCGCTATTGGTGGATAATGTTTTTTGAGCTTTTTATTTTGGAGCTGTACTCAGTTTCTACTAATTTGACCAAATCTTTGCTTCCTGTGTATTACTGAAGTTCTGGGTTTCCCCTTTACCCGCTTTTTTAGTTAAGTCTGCGCGCTTATGATTTTAAATATCTTAGGCATCACAGGTGCTGTTAACTACTTACATATTTAGCCTTTCCCTTTATATAATTAGTCGATATTTGTTTTGAGAAAGCTTTATAGTTTTGATTCATCTGAAAGTCCGTTGAAAATTTAATATGTTTATGGATTCCACTTAAATTTTTGTATCGAATTATGACGTCTACGTATGATTTAAATTTAGCTTAAGTTAAAAAAAATACAGTAATTCGATGGACGCATGTCGTACAGGCCTAACAAGTGTTTTATATATTACATTACCAATACCGGCGCAGTCGGATCGCAGAAGTTAGTTATTTAATTCTTGAGACAGATACCATCCCATAAAGGCTAAAAAATAAATCCTAAAAGTTAGATTAAACCATAATTTCTTGACCTACGTATTTAACCATTTTCTTTGTGTGGTAATAATAGCCTCATATTAGGCGAGAAGATCTCTCAGATCGCATGCTTTTGACGTGAAAACGTCTTTCCGCGCGTTACAGTGATAGTCCGTCGAACTTTCTTGTGTGGAAAAATACCGTCCCAATTGAACCGCTAATAACTACGAGACTAAAAATGCGAAAAGAATGGTTGACCCCAGAACGGATAGATCATATCTGTAAGAGTTTTTCGCGTAGTATTTGTTTTGCCTGCGACTTCATCGTACCAGTGTAGGCGCATGCGCGTGATTGTTATGAATTAGGTTTATGTAAGGTTATAAATAAGTGTAGCGTGGAAACGCGTACAGCTAGGAGGTTGATTTTGGTGTCATTTTAAAGAGCTTGGGGAGTATTACAAGTATCCAAAGTGAGACAAAAATATTTTTCAGAATATAAGTAAAAATCGATATTAAATTGAAAATTTCAAACTCCGCATGTTTTTTTCATTATAACATGAAGAGTTTTCTTTCGAATTGTACGAAACTTATAGAATACTTGACAAGATGCAAATGAAACATGGAATATCACGGAAAATATGAGCATTTGTAGTAAATAATGTTTTACTACGCATACGCGAAATGTAGTTCTATATACTGTCAACAGATGGCGCCATCAAAAGCTACACTAAATGAAACAAAATAAAGGCGCAGTTAGGGTTCGCGCCTCAGGTTTTTCGTGAAAACATCGGGATAAAATAATAAAAAAGCATTTCTCATTAATATGTAATTTATTTATCGATCGCTTTAATACAATATTTACATAGAGTAGTATAATGGCTACAGAATAGATAAATCACAAGTTTATCGCATGTAGTAAGGGTCTGCGATAGCTTGTGATTTATCTATGGTTATATTTTTCTATTTAGACTCTAGGTTTACGTATAAAGTTTTTTTCTTATTTTTGACGTAATACAAAGACGATAAGTTTGACTTTCAACTTTTCATTTACAACTTTCCAAACTATCAAAATCGTCGCACGTATCAAACTGAAAAGCTTTAATGAAAAATGGCATTTCAAATGTTATAAATGGAAATGTTTCTTTTATAATTTCATTCCTAACTATTTTAGGAATGAAACAAATTTTTTAAAAAGTAATTTCGAACTGACTTGAATATAAAAATTTGGAAGTAAATAAATTTTAAAAATATTTATAATGAAAATATAATTAACATAAGTAGATTAAAATACTTCTCTAATAAGAACTTATCCATGCATTTCAGAAACACGAACGAGCAAAATAGCTTAGCTCATTGCTTTCCGAAAAATTAGTAGCAAAACGGAAAATACAACTTTAAAAGATAACACCCAATCTCCTAAAACATGCAAAGCTTGACGAAAGTTCCGGAGGAAGTTCGACAAAATTATATTAACAGACACCAGATTGGCCTGCACCTTTCTTTGAAAATTGTACCTTATTTTTGTTATTCCGCATGAATCATGCACAGTCAACCAGTTCATATAGAGAAACTACAAAATAAAAACCGATTAATCATAATGTGGTGACAGCCAAAACTAATTCATCATTCTCTTCTTCCGAAGAAGTCACATGCCGGACTTGGAAATTAATGAAAATTAGATTTTCGGGTTAGAACCCAGAAAGAGCATATGCAATTATACTGAGAGTTCCATTATTTCATAGGTATAGATAAAAACAGACAGGAAAACATATCACAGAGTTCAACGACAAACTGAAAAATAAATCAACTTGACTTCAAAAGGAAGTAGAAAATGAAGGAAAAGTTGGCCTTTCATTCTAACGCTCTGCTGAAGAGATTCGGTGTGCCAGCGTCAAAAGCACCTATCCACCACCATGTCATTCAGTTAGCATGCATAATGATAATCTTGAAAAATATCCTCGGGTTTTTTTTCAGGCACCAAAAGGTATTAGTCTAGCAGAACAGAGGTTAAAGACGGAATGTGATGGAAGTTCCATTATTTCATAGGTATAGAAAAAAACAGTCAGATAAATATATCACAGGGTTCAACGATAAACTGAAAAGCAAATCAGATTGACTTTAAGAAGAAGGAAAAGTTGGCCTTCCATTCTAACGCTTCTGCTGAAGAGATTCGGTGTGCCAGCGTCAAAAGCACCTATCCACCATGTCATTCAGTCAGCATGCATAATGATAACCTTGAAAGATATCCTCGGGTGTTTTTTCAGTCACCAAAAGTTATTAGTCTAGAAGAACAGAGGTTAAAGAGGGAATGTGATGGAAGGACTAAAGATTTGAGTCCGAACACCAGCTAATGTGTTTGTCTGTGCTGAAATATGTTAACATACTTCTTTGGGTATAATCAGAACAGCCAAATGTGCTTCAAATCTAACTGATTCAAAGAACATTTTTCATATCTCTGAGTTCATTTTCATTTTCTAAACTCATGTTCTCAAAATAATCCCAGCTTTACGACCGAAAAACTGGAATTATCATTCTGTAAAAAATGTCTAGTGCAATTATTATTAAATTTTGCTTAAGGGTCGCAGTAAACTCAAATGAAATCAATAAAAAAACCGTGGAAATATGGACGAGTTTACTAGTTTGCTTACATGCCTGTACTACGCATTTCCGGTGTAATGTTAAGTGAATGGATCTTCAAAGCGGAAGTCTAACATACAAGTAGATAAAGTAAAGGTTTTTAATGTAAATAAACAAACCAGAAAACTCGTTTATAAGTACTAACTGCTCTTGTTTCATAAAAAAATGTTAAATTAAATATTCTTTAATTTTATTCATAGGTTGTTTGTTTTTCTAACATGATTTTATTAGTACTTTCGTTGAAATAAAGATATCAACTTGAATAAATTACCACTATTCAATGAAATGACTTAATAATATACTAACATAATAAAAGTTACTTTTGCTTACAGCATTATCCTAAAATTATTTTTAGATTCACAACAATTGTTTGTTCCAGTTCAGACAAATTTCATACTTCTGTAAAAAGTTTGTTGAAATTTGAAATTCAGTTTCTTAATTCAGAATACTAATGTAATATTTCTAATTCAGAATATTTAAGGAATAATTCTAAATCAGAATAATTAAGGAATAATTCTAAATCAGAATAATTAAGGAATAATTCTAAATCAGAATAATTAAGGAATAATTCTAAATCAGAATAATTAAGGAAGGATAATTCCTTTATTTATGATAGATTCATGTGAGATATTTTCTATGCATTTTTTGCATGGACAAATAAGATATCAAATTTCTGGGATGAAAATGCCGCAAGAGATGAGACAATGAAACCTCCCTAATTTATTTTTTCTAATAGCTGAATCAATGCAAAAACATTCTAATCACGCAGTTCAATGGCTAGAAAATAAGACAGCCAACTTAGGCAACTGCCAATCAGACCTGAAAGTTTGGGTGCCTCCAGATTTTTTTGTTTTATTTTTAGGGTAAAATAATTTTGTGCTTTAATTTTATTTATCAAGGCTGTATACTTGAACTTATTCACATTTAAATCGTTTCATTTAAATTTCAGAATATTATTCTAAAGATTTTTTCATATTTTCAAATTCTCTTGCTGGTCAGTTTTATCTAATTTTTTTATAGGCTATACAGACTTTTAATAGGAAAACTTTGTATTAAAGTATTTATATTGCGTTAAGAAAGTTTAATAACTTTTTTACCATTTTGTTTAAAATTACGTTTAAATTTAAATTAATTTTTGTGCATGCTTAGATACGGAAACCTCTCTGGTAAAGGTTACTCACTATCACATTTTCTTGTTATTTAAGTTTATCGTAGTATATGTAACTTTAAAAATGCTTACATTGAGAATAAATTTACATTCATAAAAATATCTAGATTTGGAAGTTTGGATGGGGAAATGAGGGCTCCGAAATTTGAATTGTTTAAGGGCCCCTGTATGGATTAATACGACTCTACACAGTTTAAACAGCGATACAAGAAATAAAACGTGATCAATTGAGTGGTGCAAAAGAACTCGCAAATCTTGAAAGATGTGCCCATTCTTTCTTATCCCTATTGTTGCAACACACAAATGGAAGTCTCTGCTTCAAAATAGTAAAATTAGATGTCTAAGGGCTTTGGATCGTTGAGCATAACGATTTTTGGAAGTTCCAGCACTTCTTTAGCATCGTCGATACTTTTGCTCATCGCCCCATGCTTTTTTTGTAGAATTTTACGCTTCTTTATTTTTTATTCCAGGAATATCCATCACATGTACTCTGTAGGTATTACGATTTTTTTCAGGTTTTATTCATCATCTTGATGTTTTCGTGCATGGTGTGTATTTTAGGACTGGGAGTGGTCAATAATTTTATTGATTGCATCGAAACAAAAATTCCCTCACGCGTTGAAACTTGGGCCAACGTTGAATTGGTAATTCAGATTAAATGTATTGGATCGGAGAATTAGGGTTATGCATTGATCGCATCGTTGATTTACTGAGTTGAAGAGATTTAGTGGCTTGTATGATACAAGATAAATCTCTTTCATTTCTTGCAATTCAACGCTATCATTAGTTTAATAGCTTATAAATATCTTGGTAATATAAAGCCTCTTCATAAAAATTCTATTCTTCTCGAAGGGGAACTCAATAAAATTATGATAACCTGGCAGATACAATGTTCTTTTCAGTTGTTTGAAATTAATTTTAATTATAAATTAAAGGAATTTTAAATGAATAAACTTTTTCATTTTGTAATAGTTTAATAATGAAACTAACTAATGTGATTTTCATTTAGTATTGCATTAACATACTTCAATTTTGTCATATTTATCGATTAATGATTAGAAACTCTACTGAAAATATCTATCTACAGAAAATATCTATAAATAAAGGAGCCTGGTTTAGTTTAGTTAACGTCCCATTTTGAAGATCTATTTTGGGACCGAACAAGTAATTTTGAACCGCCGTCAGATGACGAAGACGACACTTGAGTTGGCATCTCTCTCTCCAGACTTTCTCAACACACTAGTGTTCCTTAAACATCGATAGACTATCGATACTATCGAAGTCAAGTAGATAGTATCGTGTTGTCGCAACTATCGACTGAAACAATCGATAGTATCGACTTTCTCAAAACTATCGATAATATAGATAGTTTTCTCCCGGGCAATACTATCGATAGGCGCATTTTCAGTCGATAGCTTTAAAATTATCGACTGGAACTATTGATATTATCGATAGTTTCTAAACTATTGACTGGAAAAACACCTATCGATAGTATCGCCGGGAAGAAAACTATCGATACTATCACCGGGGAGAAAACTATCGACACAATCGATAGTTGGGAAAACTATCGACTGCACTATCGATAGCTGAACTACCGATGTTTAAGGAACACTACAACACACCAGAAAGAAAGGGTTTGGTCCACAACGTCAGATTTAAATTTCACCAAGCCTAGTTACACGGCGGATATTTTTAGCGGAATCTAGCTTCCGTACTAGCGCCTACTAGGCCACCGTGGCCTCATAATAACACTGGAAATTGGGTATTTGTACTTAGGATATAAACTATCTGGCCTTTGGATGTCTCCAAGTTGTGTTTCAGGTCAATGCCTGTACAGAGAACCTCAGATATTTACTTATTGAGCTATTTCTTAAATTAATAAGACTTAGAAAATATTTATATTTGTGTAACTTTAAAACTCTGTTTCCATATGGGATTAATAGCAAATTAAGCGGAGAAGGTACTGTTAACCTTGATTCTTCTTGTATCTATAATAAATTTAGTATTTTTAGAAATTTTAGTAAAGATGAATACAAAAAATATTTAAGAGACGTAAGGGGAATGGAGGCAATGTAGAGGTGGAGTTTCAGGATTTTCAAGATTACTGTAATATGGAATACAACTGGGAAAATTTAGTTAAAATTAGAAAGTATATTTTTAGTTCAAAAAATAATAGGATAAAAAGATTTATAGCGAAAAAATTCAGAATTATTAATTTTGATATTTCTTTTGCTAAGCTTTTAATTCTAGATCTTCTAAAATTTCAAATCAAGATTGAAAATAAAGATTCTTTCTTTCTGATTAATAATAAATCTTTAAATAAAGACTATTGCATTATTAATTTCTTGGACATAGATTTTGAAAATTTAGAAATTCCTAAAATTTTTCATGAAAGTAAAGATATTTTTCCACTTAAAGATAATACAGAATTTCACATGCATTTAGGTATTCCAAAACTTAAAAAAAATGTATCTGAAACTATAATTTCTATAGTAAAAACTTAGATCAAATAAAGGATTCGCATTGCTACTGCAATGACGATCAATATTAAAATTTTATTGATAAATATAAAGTGCACATTATTACTGGTGACTTAGGATTTGTTGACTCCATCTTGCTATAGGATTTGATGGGGAGGGGAACAAAATTTTGTCCAGGGAAAAATTGAAGTTCAATAAGACTTTGCTTTCTATATACAAGATTTAGATTTGCTTGTTTCCAAGATTGCAAGAAGATACCATTGGCCAGTTGAAGGCTTTGGAGAATGGAAACATAAGATTCTAGAAGAAATTAGGAGCAGATTTTATTTTGATAAGAATTACAGTAAAAATAGAGGTATTTTTTATCAATAAATTGATTTTGAAAGATATAAAAAATTTAAAAGATAAATTTGTTATTACAACTGTAGACAAAACAGCGAATAATTTTTGTATTTTATGCGAATTTTATTTTAAGGAACTTTTGATTAATGAAAATAACTCCAGTTCAACTTTTAGCCTAGTAGACTGCAATTAAAAGGAATTAGATAAAAGAATGTTGGCTTTTGCTAAAAGACTCAAAATTAAAACCTGTTCTCTAAACTATCCGTATCTTTTTCCAAATGTTAAATTTAATAAAAATCGTACTAGTTTTAGATTTGTTACACGTGGTACAGGATTTTATAATTATTTTATCTGTAAACACATTTTTTCAAATCATTAAATATTATTTTAGATGGAATTAAAAAAGAAGATAACTTCATTATTTGCAGTACTGAAGTTTTGGACCTCCTGAATACTAACAAAATTTGCAATTTGAATTCATTTGACTTCGAAAATCTGTACACCAATCTGTCACATGATAAATTAATGGAGATTTGCCTTATCATGTACATTGAATTTCTTAACGACGATATTATCAAAAAAACTGACTGGTGCGAAATTTGTAATTTCAGCATTAAATAAAACTATCTTCTTAATGGTATTCACTATTTTAAACAGATTTCAGGAATTCCGATGGGTGTTGCATTCTCCAGATCACTGGCCAATATCTTTTTGCACTTTTTTGAGGATAAAATTATTCGAAATCATCTAATTTACGGATACAGATACATAGATGATTTGCTTATTTTAAATTCTGTTTACTTAGATTTCACGATTAATTGTTATCCAAAAGAACTCAAGCTTAATAAAACGAACTCTCATCAAAATAAAGGTACCTTTTTAGATATTAAAATTGAGATTACTAAGCAAAATACTTTGATTGGTCTGTATGATAAAAGAGCTGACTTTCACTTTAATTGTAAAGATCTTTGTGATTATCATTCCAATATAGATTCTAGAGTTTTTAGAAACGTAATTTTCAGACAAGCTAACAGAATTTTAAAAAATTAGCAATAATAGAATTGATTTTTTAAAGGCTTCCAATGGTTTTTAAAGACAATATTTCCCATTTAATATTCACGGCATTAAAGATATTATCCTTGAAAGCAGTCTGGAATATACAATGTAAAAAAATCAGTCATTGATGTTTAGATGGGAACTAAGGGCTTTTTTCTCTCCTAATATGTCTGAATTCCCTTGCAAAAAATTCCTGTTTCTGCCTCTTCTGTTTTTGTTTCTGCGAATATAGATGGCGCTAGGGGACTTGTGTTTACTTTAATAACTCCTCCTTCGTGGAGAAAATTAGTGTGGGTTAGTGTTCAAATAAAGGTTTTTTTCTTATCTCTCAATTATGAGCATAGGGTAAGTTTTTTTTTATTTATGAAGACTTATTAATAGAGACATACGGCTAATATTTTTAATCATCTTATTAGCGTTTTGATGTTTGTGTTTTTTCCTCTTTCTTTTGATTATTTGTTTTTAATGTACATTTCTACATTGTCCTCTGTTTGGGAATTTCGGGCTATGAGAAGCTATGTTTGACGTAATGCTAGCTTCTTACAGAAAAATTCCCCAAACATTATTTTGAATCCATTTCAAAAAGTTCTTAGCCCTTGAAAAAGTGAACTAGAATGGATTCCTTGTTTTGTTTTTGGTTGTATTGGATTAACTCTGAGTTTATTTTTCTTTCTTTCTTTATTTATTTTTTGGCTATCTTTGTATGATCTTGATTTCCATTTCTTAAATTAAAGTTCTCTTTATTGTATCATAAATTTCCTTATCTAGGATTTTATTTGTTTTTGTGAGGACATGATTCGAATTTCAAACTTTGAAATTCAACTTAAGCAGAAAAATTGATTACACATATAAAAATTTTATTTACTTTTATAATGTAAAAATTTGCAGGTAGACCCATAAAACGTGCATCCCTTATTTACTGCAAGCCTGTCATTGAGAAGTCACTGCCATGGTTCTGTTTCATTCGTTATAAGCGATTATTTATTTTAACTCTACACTGCACGATCTTAATTGCGAAAAATTTATATATATGACTGTAAAAACTCAAGAAAAGTAATTGAGATAATTTCATTAATTTAAAATTTATAGCTAAAATCGATTATAAAAAAATACAAGATTGTTTAGTTTTCACTAATTGAAAGTTTCCTTACTGTATGACTTTTGTTCTTCAAGACGTATCTTGTTCAAATCGAAAATATAATGAGCTAATGATCTTATGAATGAATTATTAAATTATTCGAAATTAATTGAAAAAAAGATAAGAATAGTAGTGATGCAAATATGAATTACTGCTGAGTAAATTTAAGGTGATAATCCATTTTCAATTATTTAATTTTCTACACATTCTAACTTCAATTCTGCTAATTTCAATGCAGTCAAAAATTACGCAAAATAGAAATGCATATTTCAATTAACTCAAGCATAAACGAAATTTAATCTCTTTTCCACCATAATTTTGAAAAGAATGAGAGAATTAAAAGGATTTTTACACTATTTGGAACATAAAAAAATCCTTATTTGTTTAGTAATATAGAAAAAAATGCAAAAATTTCTCAAATTTGAGAAAATTTTTAAAATTTATTTTCACAGATAATTGGTGATACTCCCTCTACTCTTACCTTAAAGTTCATTTCATCTTCTGTATTTCATCTTTTTTTTGTTCACAAATTATTTTCATTGTTAAAGCTAAAGCAGAAAGTTAATTCATCTTTCGGATATTAATTTAATGGTAGGACTTCTTTTAAATTTTACAGTAGCTTCAATAACAATAACCATGCGCAGTACCTATTATCTTTGAACAGCAGTTTTTCTGACTTTTTAAAATTGCTTGGCTTATTTGTCTTCGCAATGTGAATTTTTCTTCAATTGTAAATATCGGTCCTTTTTTCCAACGTATCCAGCTGCTGTCTTTTTTCTTTCTTTAAGATATCTTTGTCTTTCACATCACACTCTGTGAAGCATGAGCTGCTTATTCGTTTTTTTTTGGATATTTGATAAAGTTTTTCTTTAAGTAATTTATCAAGTATTTTTCTGGTATCATTTTTTAAAATTTTATCATGTTTTTTCTCGTTTTTTTTCATTTCAGATTTCTTTCTGACTTATGTAATTTCTAATTAGTCTCGACTGATTTATTTTCATTTTGTTATATTTATGTTCTTTTTCGGTTCAATCAACGTGTTCCTTTCATTTCCCTTGAATACCATAATGCATGAAATGTGTGTTCCTTACTTAAGTATTTCATTTTATTTGTGCTAACAATTGTTTTCATTTATTTTATTACATTTATGTTATGCTACCTTGCACTCGTTCCAAAATTAATATGTTGCAACAATCGAAACAGACAGAAAAAAAATGTTCATAAGTTATTTTTAGAAATAAGTTTTATTTTCCCTTGAACTTGGTAATGTCTGCAATTCGAAAGCATATTTATAACGAAGCGAAAACAAAATTTTTATATATTATAGTATTAAAAAACTAGTAATTCAAATTATTTATCTGGCAGACTTCCTTAAATATTTCGTTTCGATATTTTTAAACACTTTTATTTAACTTGACTTGCTTCATGTTTGTAAAGAGAGAATTTTGTAACCATTTTTTGCTCACTTCCAGGTGACCTGGATCTTTGAACTTTTGTGCACTTGCGTATTCGGGATGACAATGTACTATTTTGATATTTTCAGAATGTAATTATCAGCTAATTGATTAATTTAATTAAATTTTGATTACATACGAGTGATTACACCTATTTATGGATTTAAGGAAACATTGATTTCACGATCCCATAATATTTATGATAATGAATAATAAAATATATCGTCGTTTAACAAGCAACACCACCTATCTCAATTTTTTGAAATTTCAAAGAGTAAGATTCAAATCAATTTTTCTCAACCAATAACGAATGTTTCTTAATTTTTTAAGTAACTACTATAGACATGACACCACATCTTCCAAACAGACGTAAAAATTTTTTTAGAAATTTTCTTTTTTGTTTGCAAAAAATTCATTTGAATCTTCCTTATTGAAATTTCAAAAAATTGAGATAGATGGCGTTGTTTGTTAAGCGACAATATTAAGGACTAAAAAGTGGAAAGTAATATAAAATTAAAAATATCTACAATTTAGTACACTAATAAATGAGAGATTTTAATATCTATTTTATTTAATTTATTCCTTTTATTTCCTTACAATAACAATGGATCTTTTATTTTTGACATTAAGGCAAAAATACACTACCTTCGAGTTAACTTTCATGCATTTCTGGAGAAATTTAAGGGAGATCAAATTAAATTAGAAGAATATTATCTATTAAAGAAAACTTGAAAAATAAAATCAAAATTTCATCGTCATTGCTTTAATAGAAAAACTACTTCAGAGGTAATGAAATTGAAACTGGCACAACCAATAGGGCAGACTAGCTAGCTGGGAGATAATATGGATATTAATAATATTTATCATTTTCTATCTCCTTCTATATTCCATTTATATATTCTGAAATGTGAGCTAAATTTCGAGAAAATATTAGGAAAGAGACTCAAATGTGCTCACTTAGACACACTATCTCTTTAACAATATTCTTTTTTTACAGACAATGCTGAAACTATTTATAAATATCTAGTGATGAAATAGATCTTCTTATCAAACTTGTCATTGGTTACACATTTAAATACTTTTAACCTCGTAATAACATTCATAGAAATACGATAATACTTTATTTGTAAAAATCTGAAGCCCTTAATAATATTAGCCAAAAATTAAAAAGATGCTTGGTTGCAATTTTTTTAATTCACTGGCCTTATAATTTGTGATGAAATGCAAAATGAGCAGAAATGTCTCAATATTTTTCGATTAGATAGCATTTTAGAATAAGGTTTATGCTTGCTCAATTGGAAAGAAGAACGTATTTTGAATTATTTTAAAATCCTCTGGAATACGCCTTAAGACTAAAATCAGAAGTGTAAGTATTAAAACACAAAGCGGAGAAATTTCCTCCTGATCTTATTATTGCAAAAATCGGTCAGACGAATTAAAAGTTACGGGACCTTTCAGTTTGATCTAGAACCAAAATGTTTTTTTATGATGCAACACCAAATAAATTAAACATAATCATTGAGAAACTTAACTCAGAGAAATAATTCAGATTCCTTTTTATCAAAGGCAATATTCACTGCTAAAATACTCAACTCTTGCATGTAGCAATAGGAAGAGTTTTTCAAAGAAGTCTGAAATATCAAAAAATGGAAAATTTTATGACAAAGTATTATTGTATTTCTATGAATGTTATTACGAGGTTAAAAGTATTTAAACGTGTAACCAATGGCAGGTCTGATAAGAAGAGCTATTTCATCACTAGATATTTTTAGAACTGGAAAAATATAGGTCTTTTCATAAATATTTGCAAAGTTTTTTTTCAAAAATATCTGCATTTAGATGGCATTGCTGATATAAAAAGAATCAAAAAGACAATCATAAATTTTATTAAAAATAAGTAATTGCTTATTGTTGACTTGGAGGCATTTAAACTGTCAATAATCCTAATTAATTTATTTTTTTAAATTTAATATGTTATCTGGGTTTCTGTATATATATTATCTTCCATTAAAAAAGATTTAAACTATATCAGAAAACAGTTGGGCTTTAGCTTAATAAATAAAATATTTTAAAAAATTCGTTGGTTTTTCTCTTGTTTAAATGCCTTTAGTGAACCAATACATTTCGTTATTAGACTTTAATTTATTGTTGGCTTCTAAAATTCTTCCATTTAAGTTTAATGGGGAAAAAATTGTAATTCTTCTTCCTCATGAAAGAATCTTTCCGGAAGGTTAAATTGCTTAGCAAGACATCGAAAAGGTTTGCTTGTAGAAAAATCGACGGAAAACCTTTACGGAGAGAAAAAAATTAATCCTTTTCTCGTTTTATTTCCGAAGCCTAATAGATCTGAATAGAATAAGCTGAAAGTCAAAATCGATAAAGAGAACAGTTTGACCTGAAAAATCTATAACAGCGAACTCTTTCCCTTACATTATGTCTTCGTAATTCCAAGGTTAGAAGTACAAGAGTAAGCAATTTCCTCTTAGCTGAATGTTTTGCTGAAAGAAGTTGAGGCGTCGAAACTTAGAAGTAAGAAATCTTCTGGCTCTTAAAGAAATCACTGAGAATGAGAAAGTTTCTGTTCTTACTCTGTCCTTCGCCTCCATGTAATAAAAGAAAACTTTTGGAAAAACGCTAGGTACTCATCTGGAAAAAGAAATGTTTCATATGTTTTAAGCAAAAATTTCTTAAATCGATCATAATCGATCTTTCTTGGTAAGAGACAAATTTTCTAGCTTCAAAGAGTATGCACAAGATGTCAATGTAAGTTAACATTTTCAGGCTTTGTTTATCATTTTTTATCTTCCTCATTAATGCAGAGAGTTCTTTTAATGTATTATTTATTTATTATTGAACTTGACCTACTTCCACTCCGCCACATATGTAGAACATGAACTACTCCTCCTCCGCCACATATGTACAACATGAGCTACTCCTCCATGATCAATTATTAAAAAAATCACAAGATTATATACCTGCATGCATAATGTTGAAATAATGAAAAAAAGAATTTATATAAATATATCGTCGTTTCACAAGCAACATAATCTATCTAAATTTTCCGTATTTTAGATGAGGAAGAAAAGACTGAATTTTTAGCAACCGATAACGGGTAGTTCTGTTTTTTTCCCCATCTAGTGTGAAACACGAGACGATAGTGTAAAGAAATTTCGCTTCCACTCCCAAAATATTATGTTAGAGCAGCAACACTCCCACCTTGCACGTGGTCATATCGGATTAATAGTTTTTTAAAGGAATTCTAAACACAGTTTTTCGGAGCCGGCGTAAGCTGCTGGAGGTGTTTAATTTCTCCTCCTGTCTACAAAGAATTTTTTTAATGTTTAACCCTCTCACACCGAGAGAGGCGCTCCCGGGCGGTCTTAACAGCAAGAAAGGCCGGTCTGAGACGGTTGACTTCTGTTGAGGGGAGATGTGGTTCTGAGATCACTTAGGAGATAAGCGCCGTAGGGGTCCAATTATCCTTGCCAACCACAGCCCATTTCCCTTCGCCTTAAGGGAGGGTTATAGCAGGGGGTGGGGTAATTCACGACCAAAGTTGGGAGAGTCCAATTCATGTCGCTTCCTCCCCAAAATTCCTGGTTTTAAAGGGGCTAGAAGAAAAAAGTCGCTTCGGGAATAAAAAGAGTTAATCTATCTCCCTTTTAGTTCCATACCTTACACACAAGTAGAATTTTTTTAATCTGTAAAAGCACAAATAATTGCCTGAGAGGAAATTAAATAATATGGGAGAAGGTGTTCAACCTTAACCAAGTGTTTCCTCCTGTTCCTTGGTCACCTATAAACAATATAGTGGAGTGTTTTATCAACATCTGAAAGTGCGTTTTAGTTAAGTTTGTCATTAATAAGCACACAGATCATTGTGTGGGATTTGTTAAGGACGTGCAAGATAAAGAGGTCGCACTGAAATTTCTAACAAAGATAGAAAGTGGATTTTCATAGCCAAATATTGAATATGTTTTCAATATAAAAGCCGTAAATATTGTCATGGTTCTACTTGCACTGATAATTTGTTGCCGAAGTTAATACAAATTCCTGGTTTCATTTTGTAACTATAACATTTGTTAGTTTAATTTTTTTCCTAGTTCGAAGAATTGTTTTCTTTTCTGTAACTTTTTCGTTTCATAGAGAATTCGCATTTTTCTATGTTATAGTTACAATATGATATTTCTTTTTTAACTTCCTTTTATTTAAAGACTAGCAGTTTTTTCGTGTTCAAATACTTTTAAAGTCATTAATATATAATATGCTTTTGAATGAACAAATCTTCCTAACTGGTTATCTTCATATCTTTAAGAAAACCAGCTTCCTTTTTCAATTGCGATATTGTTCAACCATCATATGTTTCTAAATATTGTGCAATGATGTTGAAAATTTAGTTTTGTACCAAAATGATGCGTGAAAATGTCATATTTTAGTGTCATGGTCAAGGTATAGCCCCAAGGTGCCTAAGGTACAACCCAGAGATGTACCTCGCTCAAAAATAAAAGATTATGCATTTTTAATTTGTACATTACTATGCAGTAAGTGGGAAAATTAAATGGGATTTAAAAAGCTGATTTGTTGATGTTTTTAAAGCTCTCAAAAGTTTTGGTTTTAAACTTGATTTGACCACTTTTTTTTATGAAAGAAAGAATTACCGATGTATGGGACCTTTTCCTATTTTACAGAGTTTTTCTTGTAAAACTTTTTAACTCAAATAAATTAGATAAGGAATCACTCATGTTTGGTACGAAGTTATTGAATTGTTTTATTATGTAAGGCCTTCCTGAAACGATTGATCAAATTTGGTAAAATATAAGAATTTATCCCTAATCCCATTTTTTTTAAAATTTAGCTATTAGGAAGATTTAAGTTATTTTTATATTCCTTGTGTCATTTTCTTTATGTTTTTCTGTAATCTATGATTTACAAAAGAAAAAATTAAACTGGACTTAGTATCATCTTTTATGCCACCTTTTTCTGTGAAAAATGATAAGAGGCCACACCCAAATTGATAAATTGTTTTTAAATCTTTGGGAAAGCTAAGTCATCTAAGAAAGATATTTCCTAGGAGGCTACATTTTCGACAACATTGTAACTCTGTTTGTAAAACCATCAGTCATTTATGTCATTATTTTGAGCTGTAAATTTTGCTGTTCAAACGTTGCTGATTTTAATTTTCCCTATATTTTTATTTTCTGATGAACGATCATAGATTATCATATAATACTTACAGGATGATTGAGAGAATATCTGATTTCTGTTTGCCTTAGATTATCAGAGGTACTCAGTATAGAAAAGTGCACCCAGAAGAAAAGTAGTTTTCTGAGGCTTATACTGCCCATTTGCATCTCCATCCACCGCAATCGCAGCATGATTTAGAAACATACTATTTTTCTGCTTTCTATACCTTATAAAATGCAGGGTGTCCCCAAAAGATCCGTTCAACTTCACACTTTTATTAAATAAAAGAATAGGACTACAACAAAAGTTTGGAGCTATGGACAGATGAACTCAAAAAGGGTTTTTTTACCGTCTTAGTAAAGTTCCACATGAGATCCATTCGTAGCACGAATAATGTCATGACGATATTCTTATTCCATCCAGGAACGTTGCAGCATACTTTGATCAACAGTTTCTATAGCGACTTGGATCCTTTTCTTCAATTCTACAACATTGTGAACTTTAGTTCGGTGCACAACATCCGCAGAAGAATATCACATAACCCAGAACACATTACGTTTTCTTCTCGGGAGACGCCATTTTCATTAAATCAGTCTTTATGTGTAGTGCAGCGCCATCTATGACTAAAAACAAACGGTGAAAAAACTTTTTGAGTTGCTCTTTCCATAGCTGCAAACTTTTTTGTTGTAGACCTATTCTTTTTTTAAATGAAAGTTTGAAGTTGTACGGATCCTTTAGGGACACCGAGTATTACTTTGGAAACATAACATAACATAACATAACATAACATAACATAACATAACATAACATAACATAACATAACATAACATAACATAACATAACATAACATAACATAACATAACATAACATAACATAACATAACATAACATGACATGTATATTAACAAAATTAAATAGAAATGCTGCTCCTAGGCCAGAGTCATTAGTAAGTAATTATTTTAAAATTATGTGATAGCCCTGAAAAGTAATCTTTGACAAGTAACTTTCAGAAATAATGATGTGATAATTTTCAGATCACATAAGGATTGCCAATATCAATTGAGTGAAGAATGCCTTGAGAAGAAAGGCCTACATAATTTAGATGAAAAAATAATTGCAGTGTATTTGCGCTACTTAAGCCAAAAGATTGTTCAGTTTTGACTGGAATGTACCAATTTTTTTCTTAATTACTGATATTTTTGTCAGAAAAAATGATTTAAATGCAAAGGGTGACAATTGATATATTTTGAAAAAAATCAAGAGCAAACATCAAGAACAAACAACCCTAAATTAAGGATTTATCAATATTACAGAAACCAATTCCTTGAGGGTTGGATTTTTTTCACTCGCTTCCATCACTCCTCTAATATCCACCCTTGTCAGGGGCATACTTTTTTTCCTAGCATCTTGTTAAAGAGATAAGAATACGGTACTTTAGTCAATGGCATATGATGAAGTTGAACAGAAAAATTATTACTCGTCTTGCAATTTAAGTTGATAAAAAAGGGTTTTTGATGGAGTAGAATTTTTTAATGGAGACCATCAAAAAATAAAATTGCAGTATCTCGTTGACCCTTTTCGAAATTATAGAAGAAAGTAGAGAAGAGAACAGAATCTAAAAATTTTACATTTTTTTCTTCTATTATGTTCAAGATTTATTCCAACGTACTATTGGTCTGTAATTTTGAAGTCTCTTGCTTTGAAAGTTACATTTCTAAAATTTCTGTTTCAATGTATTATGACGAATGCATCACTTGGATCAACATATCCTCCTTAAAATCTTTCCTATATAGGTTTCTACTTGTATTCTAATATGCCTAATTTTGATTGGAAAAATTAATATCAAAATAATACATTAATATCAAAATAGAACAACATCCATGCAATCTTTTAGACACTCAGATGGTTTGAAGCTGGGAGAACGACTTCCTTTTAATTATTTAAAATATTTAATTATCATTTAGATTAGCTAACCCTGATAGTTCAAAGTCAAATTGAGATAAATGACTTCGCTTAAATTAATTGAAACCTAATTTGGGCACATTTCTTCCCGAATGCCCTAGAGGCATTGCCTCTTTTGGGATCAATCTGTCCATTATAGAATTTTATCCAATATTTTACAATGTTTGTAATTGCGCGTGGAATATCTATTGCTACAAGAATTTTAGTTTACAAATCAAAATAAGAACTGGAGGCTTTAATATTTTAACATTTTTATTGCAAATGCTTTTATTATCCCGTGAATGGAAAATTTGGATTTATTGTGAAAGTAGATATGATAATTTTCCTTTTAGTTATTACATTATTTACGATGTTCTGAAGAAGGACCATAACAATTAAACTCCATTCATAATTTGTCTAATGCTATGAAAAAGAGCTTTGAACTAAGTCAATACGTTTTTTTTTATATAAATGCTAATATTTAGTGAATTATATTTCATTACAATACCTTTTGATCTATGAAACTTTTGAATTTCATAAAACTTCTAGGCCGATATATAACCATCTCTTCACACTTGCAGAATAATTAGAAAATAGAATATCTCAAATCATTTTATATAGTTGAGATGTTCTATATCCTAATTATTCTGCATGCTGAATTGCTGATTATATACAATTCAAAGATTATTTTTCAAATATATTGCATATTTCAAAAAGAATTTTTGAATTTTATGTTTTGAAAACAATTATGTTTATTGAATGAGCATAATATTTCTTACAAATTCATTGACATCATGGAATGAACAAATTATATTTTACTAGATTTAAGAAAAACTCTGTCTCTTACCAGCATCTTATAGTTTCACCACACGACTTCTCCGTTAAGCCGTGGTCATAGCTGCTTATGATTGTTCCAGTAGTTTACAATTTTTTACCACACTAGTATAATTTTGAAAAATCGGAATTCTCTTTAAAATAAATGGGAAAGTAATCTAAATCAAAAAGCATTTAAGAAATCAAACATTGACAATTCTGTAGGGAAAAATTTAATTTGTATCCGCAGAATTATTTTGGAGCTAATTATTTCATAAAATATCTCCTGGAAAAATAAGATTTTTAACATTTTTTAATAAATACACTAAAATGAAATAGGAAATGCTATACTTTAATAAATATATTTAATTTAATTTTTCTAAATAGCATTTTTAATTATAACCTTTCTGAAAATGCATTTTGTTTTGAAATCTATTGCCTTTATAACCTAACATTAATGTTAGTGATTTTATTTTAACACTTGAAACAATCGTTCTTATCAATTTATTTTACTTAAAAGTTGGAAATAAATATACTCCAAGTCAAATATTGCTCTATTTTCCAATACCGAATTTATGAGTCTTCTGCAAAGCACTTTTAAACAGCAATTGAGTTTCTAAGCACCTCATTCAAATCTAAGTCATCTTCAAGGAGAATATAAATTCCAGAAAACTACGCTAAAACTCATTGACCTCCTTTCTGCAACCATGAAGCTTTGTCTTGCATTTAATCCACAGATAGTTTATCGAACCACTTCGTTCAAATTAGCTGTAATGTGAATCGTGTATTCCTAAAGTAAAGCTTGGATGTCCCGTCATAATGATCTCTGTACACTGACTGTAGTTGTAGAATGGCCAGGAAATCTGTTGCTACGATAAGGGTTCTTTTTAGAAAGCTTCGACAATGCAATTCGTTTCTCTCACAATTCAGAGTGGAGCAGCAATCAGAGGTTTCATTTCATTGCATTATAGAAGTATGAAAGGGGGTTATCTTCTAACTTTCCGAAGGAAATGACACCATCGACGCAGAAGAAATGAAAATAATGTGACCTTCGCGTTCGAGCAACTTTTAATATAGAATCGCTTGTAAATCGTGCTAACACTTTGTCATATTTTTTATTTGAAGTGCTTCATTTGAATACAATTTTATAACGAGTTGTAAATACAAAATTTCGGGCTATAATATTAGTTTATGGAAACATAAAAGGGGTTATCTTCTAACATTCTGAAGGAAATGACGCAATCGAAGCAGAAAAAAACTACGTTTTCGAATCCTTTTAATACAGAATAGCTTGTAAATCATGCTAACACTTTGTTATATTTTTAGTTTGAAGTGCTTCATTTGAATACAGTTTTATACCAACTTGAAAATACAAAATTTAGTTCTAGGTATTAATTTATGGAAGTATAAAAGGGGTTATCCTCTAACATGTCGAAGGAAATTACTCAATCGGCCCAGAAGAAAAGAAAATAAAGTGACTTTCACATTCGAACAACTTTTAATATAGAATCGCTTGTAAAT
>BGPR01000013.1:635667-658308 GCA_013235015.1 Araneus ventricosus
GTGACTTTCACATTCGAACAACTTTTAATATAGAATCGCTTGTAAATCATGCTAACACATTGTTATATTTTTAGTTTGAAGTGCTTCATTTCAATACAGTTTTATACCAACTTGAAAATACAGAATTTAGGTCTAAGTATTAATTTATGGAAGTATAAAAGGGTTATCTTCTAACATTCCGAAGGAAATGACACCATAGACGCAGAAGAAAAGAAAATAATGTGACCTTCGCATTCGAACAAATTTTAATATAAAATCACTTGTAAATCGTAATAACACTTTCTAATATTTTTAGTTTGAAGTCCTTAATTTCAATACAGTTTTATACCAACTTGAAAATAAAAATTTAGTTCAAAGTATTAATTTATGAAAGTATAAAAGGGGTCATCCTCTAACATGTCGAAAGAAATTACTCCATTGGCACAGAAGAAAAGAAAATAAAGTGACTTTCATATTCGAACAACTTTTAATATAGAATCGTTTGTAAATCATATTTTAACACTTGTTATATTATTATTTTGAAATGCTTCATTTCAATACAGTTTTATACCAATTTATAAGCAAAAGATTTCAGTCTAAATATTAATTTATGATCGTAATTCCATGGTTTAAATTTTCACAATAATTGCTGAAAGTTTAAACTGCTTCGCCGATGGATAATAATAAATGATTAAATATGCATTGTAAATTAACATAGAAATGGAAGTAGACAATTTGCAGGAGATTAACAAGGATAACTAGTTTATTAACTTCGTTACCAAAAGGATGCAGGGTATATGATGTTGTCTAACGCTTAAGATGAAGTGGATTAACTTAGTTTGAGGTTGATGGCATGCAGATTAACTATGGTTAGAAAGTAACAAGTGCGGAAAAAGCAAAGTTAAACCATCATTAAGGTTGAGGTCAATCATCAAAATATACGTAAAAATAATTATCAACAAAAGTTTAAGAAAACGGTGATAGAAACATAAATAGTAAATGCAGTGACTAATGAAGCGCAAATGATAATCGGTGTAAACAATAGTGAGAATGATAAAACTTTTCAAATAGAACGACATATTTGGTTTAATTTTGTGATTCAAAGACTGCGTGAAATCAGAAATGTTTTGATAATATCTTCTCAGACTGAAAGATTACAAACTTACTGTTAATAACAAATAATTCATTTTTCAATGGAAGCATATTGCATGAGTATTCTACACAAAAATAATGAGAGCTGCAGAAATTGTTATTCTCAATAAAGATACTCTCAGAATCTTAATTGTATAAAATTGCACACAAGATATCGAAAAAGTATTAAATTTTATTTCATAAATTTGATCATATGCTAAATATTCTTAGTTTTCAGACAGGAGATTTATTAAAATAGTTAGAAATTTCCTATCCTCTAAAACTAGGCTTTTCTAATTCAAAGTCATTTTTTTTAAGTTGCAGCTAACATATATAATTATAAACGCAAGTTTTTTTTACGAATTTTTAGACTAGAATTTGATTATTCTGTAAAATTGAATCATTTGAAATTAATAACCATCAAAATATACAGGATTTAATTAGAATAATCGTCAACTATTTTGAAGTTCTGGACTCCGAATACTTAACAAGTTCTCTATTTAAATTTTTCTAAATATTTAAAAGTAAATATAGTTTTAAATTCAGTCTTATTCAATAAAAAAACTAAATAATTACCTTTCAGCATTAATATTCATTGTTAAATACTGTAGAAATATCAATTTTTCTTGATAATTCTCGAAGTTTCGAAGATCACTCGTCATTCATTTCTTTGAATTCGAAAGTTTTGAAGTGATTCAGTAGAAAAAATATGAAATCCGCTTAAATTCATAGGATAGCACAGAGCACTTTGTCAGAATATGAGCTGAAAAAAATTATCCATATAAAAAACAGTCTGCAAGTTTTTCTAGTCGAAGGCTGAGATTTGTGTGTGTTGTCTGATAGTTCGTTTGAAGTGTGTGGATGAAAGTTATTCCAAAAAAGAAAATGCTATAAGAATTTCCTTGGTTCCACATAAGCGTCACAGATAGGAGCAATGTCTTCTTTACACCCAAAAAATATCCTATAAGAAGATAAAAGTTACTCCATGACTGAATTTCAAAGGAAGAAGACTGCATTCCAGAGAGCTACGGAGTTATCCAGTTTCCAACCATATTGAGTTTCTGATTATTGGTGTCATGCCTTACATTGACAGTTGTCACGATTCATGGGACTGCCTTAAAAGATTTTATACAGTATCGCCTTTTTAATGATGATGTTTGTTTCCAACAAATACTCCTATAGAATTGTGTTTATATGTTTGCGTTGGTTTTGAAATCCGTTTTGCGACATTTTATTAAATACTTTTATTTAACTTGAAAGGCAAAATTTTGTAATTATTTTTTACTAACTTCCTGATGTTCTAGATTTTTCAAATTTTGCACACTTATGTGTTTTCGAAGATAAAACACTATTTTAATGACGCTTGTTTCCAACAAATACTCCTATAGAATTGTATTTATCTGTTTGCATTGGCTTTGAAATTCGTTTTGTGACATTTTATTAAAAACTTCTATTTAATTTTATACGTTTCCTGTTTGTAAAGGCAAAAATTTGTAATCCATTTTTCACTAACTTCCTGATGTTCTAGATTTTTCAAATATTGTACACTTGTGTGTTCTTGAAGATAAAACACTATTTTAATGCCTTCAAAATATAATTATCAATAAATAAATTTATTTAATTATATTTTGATTGCATTTTGATAGCTGTCACGATTCGTGGGATAAAAGATTTTAAGTCAATCCTCCGATTCCTGCGATTGCCTTTTTAATGACGATGTTTGTTTCCAGTATAGAATTGTATTTATCTGTTTGCGTTGATTCTGAAATTCTTTTTCCGACATTTTATTAAACACTTTTATTTAACTGGACTCGTTTCATATTTGTAAAGGCGGAATTTTGTAATACATTTGTCACTCACTTCTTGGTGTTTCAGATTTTTTAAATATTTTACACTTGTGTGTTCTCGAAGACAAAACACTATTTTAATGGCTCCAGAACGTAATTATGAGTTAATCAATTTAATTAATTGTATTTTGATTGCATACGAAGGGCGCTGCCATGTAGTGGTAGTGACTCTGAAAAGAAATCAATTACAATTCCCTTAATAATTATAATAATGAATAATAAGTTAAAGACTAAAAAGTAGAAAATAATTAAAATAAAAAAATTCTTGCAGATTTTAGTGTACTGAAAAATAATGTGTTTGTAAACATTTTCTATCACCCTCCAATTTTAAAGAATTTCATTTATAAGTTTTGGTTTATACAGGCTATCGTTTAGCAATTATACATAAGGTATAAAATTAAAATGTAGAATGATTTTATATATAAAGTTAGAATTGATATATATAGACAAATATTATAAAAAATATATATTTATTTACCAAGAATGCGAACAGCGAGACATAGAGATACAAGCGGTAAGCGAATAGTCCATGTTTACAATTAAGATGGCATAATATTGTTATACTGTTGCCGCAAGTCTGTTATTACAAAAATAAATTTTATAAATAAAATTGGAGCCTTACATATAACTATATAACATTTCGTTTTACATACGCTTGATCCACAGATACATTTTTTTTACTTATTACAGCAATAGAACATATAAGAAGATAATAGGAACAGAATTTACTTCGATAAATTTTATGTATGCCACCATGGACAGATGTCAATGGCGCTGAAGCAGTGGAAATGGAAATTGATGAAGATGAAACTTCTTCATCTGAGGTAAACTATGTCTCTGACATAAAAAAACCCACATCTAATTACTCGAGAAGAATTAAATAATCTAGTGTGTGACTTTAATTTAACAAAAAACATTCAGAATTAATTGGAGCAAGATTGCAAGGTTGGAATCTCCTCCAAAAGAACACTAACATATCCATTTTCCGAAATCGGCATAAGAAATATTTGGGTTTTTTTCCCACAAAAAGCGATTTATGCTATTGTAATGATATTAGCAGTTTATCGATGGCTCGCAAACAAGCTTGAAGACTGTGCTACTCTATAATGGAAATGCCCTATCGTCTGTTTCAATAGCATATTCTTGCATAATAAAAGAATATTATGAAAATATGAAGATATTGATTCATGAAATCGACTATTCACATCATAACTGGACCATATGTGCAAATTTTAAAGCAATTGCCATTCTCATTGGTAATGCAACTAGGTTGTTACAAGAGATGTGTAAAAAAACTTTAAATAAAAATGCTTTAACCAATAGTTCTAAAAAATACTATAGATGGCACCACTGAAACCTACAGAGTGCAAACGTAATTTTGCGATATTTTTGTAAAAAATTGATAATTGAGAGCTCTAAAATTTTTAAAATATTCCATTGTCATCAAGACTCAATAAATATACAAAATTTCAGAACTGTAGTGCATTAAAAAGTGCGTGTTTAGTTGTATTAACGTCCCATTTTGAAGCAACACGAGGGCTATTTTGGGACGGACCAAGTAATTTTGAACCGCCGTCAGATGACGAGGACGACACCTGAGCTAGCACCCCCCCTCTTCAAACTTCCGCGCCACTCCAACGGGAGGACGTTTGACCACTACGTATGATTTAGCGTGCAGCAGGCCCCATACACGGCGTATCTTCAGTAGAATCGGGTTTCGAACCTGGAGCCCTCCGGCCCCAAAGCTAAGACCTTACCACTAGGCCACCGCGGCCACTTAAAAAGTGAGTGAAAAATCGGTCACAAAATTCCAACCTTACATTCATACAAACATGAAACATTTCGAACATAGTGAAAGCGTTTAAAAAAATAATTCGGTTTCCTGTGCGCAACGTCCGCAGCAGGGCAAAACATCCGCATTACATCAAAAAGAAGTGGCCAAAGCACAAAAAAATATATTTTATATATTTAGGATGTTCAATGTAATTGAAAAATCTTTTTTTGGCGTCTCATTTAAATTTTCACCCTGAAAGTATGGGAGCTCAAAGCGACGAGCATGGGGAATGCTTCTACCAGGATATTTCTGCAATGGAAAGCCGATATCAAGGCAGCTGGACACCTAATATGCTCTGAGATTACTTTCGGTACCTTAATAGAGAATCTACTGATTGTGTGTATAAGAGGACATCCATAGTTAAGGCTTTCGCTGCTACATAAAATATGAAATTTGGGCAATTTCTTACGAATATCAGTTCTTTTCACAAAATTTCTCTTTGATTTTTCTAAAACTTTATCAACAATTTAATTTTTCAGTGTTTTATATTAGTTTTCAGGTTTATAAGTGTTTATTTAACCCCTTAATAATACTAAAATGCCAAATACTAAAATTTATATGGTAAATGTATTGAAAGGGATAGGAATTATGGGTATTGTGGGTGATGAAAATTTTTAATGTCATATTCTTTTTCAACACACCCTAAAATATAAAAATCACCACTTACTTAATGAAGAACAGAAAACTTGCTTACCAGTGTAATTAATGAATATAATTAGTTGACATATGTATATGAATAAACCTTTTATTAAGTTTTTCGCGAATTTTTTTATTGTAAATTAAATAAAATTTTATTATTGCGGATTCTAAACTTGTTATATCGAGGCCCAGTGGTCAATTAACGGCTATTTTGAAGTAGAATGAAGAATGAAATTAATTTGTAGTGACAATAAATTCCTTAAAAATATAGTGAATGGAATATTTATTTAATTTGTTTAATTTGGAAAAGCTGGCAATCAGAAAAAAATTGATTGATAAAGAAAGCCTAGAAAATGAAGAGAATAAAATATCCATACTAAATAAAAGCAAAGTTTTCACAACTCGTAGTCCTATATTATGAAGAACATTGGACAACGCTACATAACATTTAACTCAGTCTCCTAATCAGAGTAATAGACTTAAAATGCATTGGAATTGTCGAAAGTTATATAAGTGCCTGAAAGTTATTCGCCAAAATAATAATTGATATTCAAGTGTTTAAATATTTCTTCGCTTAACAAGCAAAAACACATAATTCACTTTTTTTGAAATTTCAAAGAGGAAGAAAGAACTGAATATTTCGCAACCAGTAACGAATATTTCTGAATGTTTTTAACATCAGATATAAACATGAGACTGCATACACTACCAGATATGAAAAAAATTTCAGAAATATTCGTTATTGGTTGCGAAATATTAAATTATCTCTTCCTTTTTGAAATTTCAAAAAATTGAGATAGGTGGTGTTAAGCGACGATTTATTACACTCTTTCTTCATCATAATAAATTAAATCGTTTCCTCGCTTTCAGCTAACTGTTTCCTCAGTTCTTCCGTTTCATACGCAGAAACTGCCTACAGACATTGGAGACAATAAAACTAGAGTTTTGTATGTAATGGTTTGAATAAGCAACTAAAATGACATGACATGTATGTGCACAGTTCAATTATCTTCTCAGTGGTCAACAGTTGCAACTCGACACACAAACTAAATATATCAAACTTGGCATTTCCGTTAATGGATTTTGTCAATCAATAAAATCTATAACTTTATTTTATTTGACTTTTCTCTTTAAGCTTATGTGCGTAAGGTTTATAAGTAAAACGTGTATGGCATGCTCAAGATCATTATTAGCCTGAAACGCATACAAATCTAGGAAAACTTTTAAAATGAATATTTAAATGTCGATTTTTCTAAACGTATACTCAAAATTGAGGTTAATATTTTCATGCTGGTAATTTATTCCTCAGAACCTTCTTGTAACGACTTCGATCCTCCTGTGACACAAATAAAACCTTTTTTCTGGGTTAAACTCAGCGGCAAACGGTAAGGAAGAAATATATTCTGAAAATATTATCCACTCTTTTCTCTCTACCGTAAATGTAGTTTGTTTTGTAGACCACAGGCCAGATATAGAATGTTTTAGTTTCTAGTCATAACTTTCACTACAGGATATAAGTTTCATAACATAACATAATAACTTTCACTACTGGGTAAAGGTATTCGAGGAAGTAATTTACATTAAAAAATAACTGAAAGTGGAGAGTAAAAAAACCCTTTTATACAAAGATAGGATAATTTAAATGAGGGAGAACTCGATAAATACGAGAATAGGTGGCATTTTATTACGAAATGTGCCATTAATTAAGTGACACGGGAGAAACCCAAAATTATTGAATATTCCCTAATATGTGAAGTACTGATAACTAAATACAATAAATGGCATTTATATAGTAATATACAACGTCAATGGCATTTATATAAATATCATGCACAGCGTCTTTCAGGATGTTAAAAAGTGTTATGACATTGAAAAATGAGTAAATAATGCTTTATTTTAAGGTAGATCATATGGTGAGAAAAGTGTTTCATATTTATTATTAATGCAATCCGTCTTCATATTAATCGTAATTAAATTAAGTAAATAAACTTTATATTTTGCAAGCTATTTAATTTTTGGTAAGCTGATAGTCTTAATTGCTACAAAAGACCAAGAAGAGAATTAGAAAATAAAAAAAAACAGTACAAAGGAAATGAATTATTATTTGAATTAAGGTTTAGTACATAAACAGAATAAAGATGTATTGAATATTTTGAATCTATTGAAGTTAACGACTTAATTATTTACCTAGAATTGTTTAAAAAGATTATAGGACAGAATGGCTTTCTACAAAATATGAGATTTAATGATTAAATTGCAATAATTACACATTATTTAATTAATTATAAGTGCATATATATAGTTATTACACATAAATGAATAACATAATCCCTATAGAGATCTTGCAGTAAGTGTGAAGATGGGTTCTGATAGTAATTAAAAAGGGAATCTATCAAAACTAATGATAAAAAAGATTTATAAAAGTTTTTCATTTAATACAAAAAAAAATACCGATTCAAGTTCAGACTTTGATTTCAAATGATTGAAAAAAGTCAGATTTTTGTTACAAAAAAAGAAAACAATGTTAAAAATTATATTTAAAAATTATTTTTTTAAATTTATTAAAATTAGAGGCAAAATATGGGAATCAGAATAAAATTGACATAACTAAAAAGATTGTTCGTTTTTAAGCATGCAAAAGCAAAGAAATTTTTTATCATTTTTCACAGGGGTTAAATCATGCGATTTTATGAATCGATGAAAAAATGAATGGTTTGAGTTTCGTAACAAAAATGAAAAGTATTGTTCAAATCACATTTAAAATTATTCTTAAGAATTGGATAAAAATAAGGAAATTTAAACAATAAATAAATTGACATCATAGAAAAGACAAATTTTTATTATTCGAAATGAAGTAAGAATAATTCCTGTGCAATGACATTTTAGAAAGTTATTAATGGAAGTGCAAAACTTTACTGAATATTGAATTAATTAATATTTCAAAACAATTGCTTCAAGGTGCCTATTTCAATTCTTCAAAGTAACTCTACAAACAATGGATTGCCCCATAGAGCTCTGAAAGACAGTCAGGCTTTTTATTATTAGTAAAGATTTCGCCATATGTCTGTAATTGAATCATGAATCAGTAGAAAGCTAAATGAAACTTTTGAAAGCGTATAATGTATATTTTGATGAAGAAGTTTTATCAGGTTAAATAACTTTTAATCGTAAATGAATGAACGATAAATTATATGCCCTAATCTTACAGAAGAATTACGAATTGGGCTATTGATCATTTGGTTCTCAAGAGTTATATAAAAAGGTTGAAAACTTTAAACTTTTATCGAATAGAAGACATTTTAAATCAAAATTGAATAAGGACATATGATTTTAATTGGAGATCCACGTCCCTAAGAATCTTATCTACATCTCTACTTAATTACTATTTATCTACTTCAAAATAAACCTCTGCATGAAAGTCCTAAATAGTTAAGTCAAATGCCCCGACAGGGAAAAGAAGCAAAATAGACGTCATTAATTGTTTCATGTTTTAAAGAAATCAAGATAAAATAATAAATCGATGAAAATAGAAAGTGAAAAAACACAACAGTTTACAAAGCATACGGAACAGTTGATGCTAGAATTAAGCTCACCATATTTAACAAACGCAGACCTTAGTAAGTTTTTCTCTAAGCAACCAAATTTTACTTATGACACTTAATAAGTTTTGTCACCTCTTAATTCATTTTGAACAAAGTTAAACTGAAAGCTCTCCCTTAAACTTGGTTTGACATTTTTCTTAAGCGGGAGAGAGAATAAGTTGATCATGTAAAAATATATTTAACAAGGCATTAAAAATAAAACTATATTTCTTATCAATGAAATTTTGCATTTTAATAAACTTTAAGATTTTAGAAAGAGTATCTCTTATTCTTTCCGATTCAAAACTGAAAATTATTTGGCTGAGTACCTTTTTAATAATACGAAATTTCTTCAAAATAATACGCTTTAATTTAAATATGAGAATATTTTTAATTAATTAGATAATAGAAAATTTGGCTATATACTCTCATTTCCAGTGAGGGCATTTATTTTCAAGTGTCTGTGCATATTTTGATTAAAATGTACTTCCTTCTGGTATAAATAAATGATTAATACAGATAAATTTTGAATCGATTTATGAAACTAACAATTCAGATATATCTTAATTGAATCGTTTATTGTGGAAACCGCATGAGTCAATTTTCAATCATTTCCAGTGAGGACATTTATTTTCAAGTGTCCGTGCATTTTTTGATAGAAATGTACTTCCTTCTGGCATAAATGAATGATTAATACAGATAAATTTTGAATCGATTTATGAAACTTACAATTCAGCTGTATTTTAATTGAATCGTTGATTGTAGAAACCACAAGTCAATTTTTTTTCGAAATTGTGTTTATGCTGTTTTCACTTTCTAAAGGGGTATCTACATTATAAATGAAGAAATGCCAAGAGACAATTGAAGTCATTCTATAGGTCTATGAAATCAATCAGGTAAAAAAAAAATTAAGTGTTGATTTAAAAAATTAATCACTTCTTTTCAAAGTTCCATCATTTTGATATTATTGTCTCCTGTGAATTCTGCAATCAACAACTCATTCATAAGATAATAGAAAATTCAGCTATTTATTTTCATTTCCAGAGAGAGAATTTGATTTGAAGTACCTATGCAATTTTTTGATCGAAATACACTTCATTTGAATTAAGTGATGATTAATACAGCGAAATTTTGAATCTATTTATGAAACTTACACTTGAGCTGTATTATTATACGTCTTCCATTTTGCCTGTAAAAGAAGACTCTGATCTTCCCCCTACCCCTATAACGCTATTAATGTTTATCTAATTCATATTCACATATATCTGAATTTCAGGAAAAGCAAAGGGCATTCTTCAACAGTGGAATAAAACGTAACCTGAAAGATCTGTTGTATAAAAAGATTAAACTTTGCTCATGCTGAAACATTTGCCTTTTATAATATACATTCAAAGGGAGAACTTTTCATGCTCCGAAAGAAAAAGCATTCATGGCAAAAACCTTGTTATTGATTTTCCTCGCTCTTTCGCTTTTTCTTCCCATTTTTTATTTACTTTAGTAAATCTTTGTAGAGTTAAAGAGGATGATTTTTTTCGGAGTTCATAAAGAGGTATAAAAAGAAAAGGAGAAAAAAAATCAGAACAGTCATTTTAGAAAGTCTGTGGACAGAAAAAGAAATAAATAAAATGAGTAAGCTCGCCATAAAACGCCATCCCCAGAAACAAGTTTCGTCCGAAAAGCCATTTGGTGGTAAAAAGAAAATATGCTATAAATATACCCGTTTCTGAATTTGCATTCTTAAATCTTGATTTTCAAGTATTCTGTAAAAGTACTTTTGAAGTATTCTGAGATGCTTTATTATCAGAATGCGCAGAGAAAGTGGAAATGTGATATAAATGCATCCCCTCTAAACTTGGTGATATGCACTTGAGATAATATTGCGCCTAAGTGAAGACAAAGCTTCAATGTCGATATGACACAGATTAAAGTTCTATTTGATGATTTTAACATAAATAAAAGTTATAAAAATCAAACACCTAATGAGTAAAAAAATTTGGACAATATCAATAATAAAATTTATTAACTCCTTTATTTTAAATAAGATTTCGTTAGTTTCTCATCAAGGATCCGAGATGAACTACACTATATATTTATAACATCACTTCATATCCCCGTATCTAAAATCGTTGTGATTCTTTCTAACCGGTTTAGGTGGACATGAAATGGAAACATACCAGAAAAAAATTAAAAAAGCAATTTAGCAACCTAAAGAAAAATGGTGAAATATATTATATAACTAAAAAATAAAATAAATAATGATAAATAACAAATTAAAAACTTAACTTAGAACAGAAGAGTTCATAGTATTACTAGAAAGACTTTCTGTCTTGAGGAATAATTTTCTGAAAGTCTATTGTTTGACCATGATCGTATTATTATGATTATAATTTCATATTCAAACTTGGATTTTGATGTTTATTATTGAATAATCAATCAATGAAAGAATGAAGTAGGAGAGAGCCGTTGGCAGATCTGATTTTTAAGTATCTGGACTGAAGAGCTGACTTTTGGCAAGAATAAACCTAATGATATTAAAATTGTATTTCTTGCCTGTTGATTACCAGCAACTCGGCGTAACCAAACATGAAGAAGATGGGACCTAGGTTTCTTAAGATGATAAGATTCTGTTAATGACATTCGGTTGCATAATGTAACTAACTTCCAATGCCAACACAGCTACAATACTTTGAAAATGTTAAATGTGTAGAGGTAACTACACTACACTATATATACCGTAAAGAATCAAAAACTGACCACGAAAATTCGATTCATTTGTTTGATAATAGTTAGTTCATCGCAGATCACTTTGCCTTGCCATCTTTGATGGTTTATTTTGCATCAAGCTTTGTAAGATATGTTGGGAAAACTTTCGATTTTAACGTGACTATGTGAATCCTTATTATAGTTATCTTCTCAAAATAAGGCGTTGCGAAGAAAAGTAAGAAAACTCTTTCATTTAAACAAGTTTTTGTACAAATTTCGGCAATCGAATTGCCCACTAATCTTCTCCTCGTTCATAAAATGGAATATTTTAAATAAAAAAATTATGAGTTAAAATAGTATTAAATATGTACATAACACCACAGCATACCCCCGAACTCGGCGCCTAAACGGCACCCTGTCGGTTGGATGAGTATGTGTGAAACTTTATTGAAACGCAAAAGAAAAAAATAACAACATTAGGATATAAATACACTTGAAAGGGAGCATAATTATACATGAACAAAAAAGAATAAAATAAAAACACATTGTGTGTGTGTGTGTGTGTGAGGATTACAATCCGAGTATTATAATAGAAATTTACAAGGGGAGTTATCAAATTTGAGTGCAGTGAAAGGGTTGAATGTTTCATTTAGTTACATTTTTTCATGCAGTTGCAGCTCCATGATTCGGGGCTGATAGTGGTGTTAGATGCGACGAAAAAGAAGAATTGAAAAATGTATTAAACCGGTTACATTAATGAGAATTGTCGCAAACATCCTAAAAATCGTGGGACTATTTTTTTTTTGTTCTGTCTTGTTATTTATACTGAGGGATCGCTGGAATTGTTACTCAAGGGTTAGCAGTGATGTGAAAGGTGAATTTTTCGAATGAATTACGGAAGAATTGGTGGTGGCTGGTGGCTGTTTTTAAGCTAGTGTGCTCTGCTGCTCAACTGGGAATTCTTCGAACTTCTGGTTCTAGGAGGTGAATCTTTGGAAGTATCTATTTCTATGTAGGAGTATGTGACGGTGTTGTATTTTGACTTTTAATTAGGTCTTCGTTAGTCGCCAGGAATGTGATTAAATTATCTATATTTCGCCTTAAGAGTTTTCTGGATAGGGCGCTCTTCCACCAATGGACTATGAATTGTGGGCTTGGTTCCTTGTGGTGATAAGATAAAGTAAGTGGACATCTCGTTGCATAGTGAAGGGGATTTCCTATTTCCCCACATCCGCAGTAGTCTGTAGAGTAGAGATCTCTTGAGGTAGCTGGGGAAGGACCCATGGCCAGTGACGAATTGGATGCATTCTCTGGACCAGTGCATCTGTTTGTTAGATATTTTCGGTATAATGATGTAAACCGATCTGCCAGTCTCACCATTATCCCACTCAGCTTGCCAACGCGAGAGTGAGAGCTGTAGAAGTTGTTTCTTTAAGAAACTTTTTGGGAATGGAAGGCTGGCTGGAATTCCATCCGTGGTTGCCTCCTTCGCAAGGGTATCTGCTATTTCACTGCCTTTTATGCCTATGTGTGCTTTAACCCAGCCGAGCCTGATTCTGGCATTTGCCAGAAGGGTCATTTGTGCCTCTTGAGTGATTTTGCTCTTTACATTAAAGGATTTAAGAGCTTGGAGGCTAGACTCTCTGTCTCTCCAGATGTTGACATCTTCGTTTGCAGCGTTGGCCCACTCTATGGCTGCTTTGAGGGCTAGCATTTCTGCTTGGAACACAGTATTGGCTGGGCTTAGCTTGGCCTTCCAGAGAAGTGAAATAATTCCATTATAAAAAGAGTATTTAAATGCATACTTTTATTAATATACTAAAAAGGAGATTTTTATTTTAATTATTTTCTACTTATTAGTCTTTAATTTATAATTCATTACAATAATAAGGAATCGTGAAATAAATTTTCTCAAATTCACTACCTGGTGTTAGCGCGCATATGAAATCAATATTTAATTAAATTAATCAGTTAACAGATAATTAAGTTCTGAAAATATTAAAATAGCATATTGTCATCAAGAATACACAAGTGTGCAAAACTCTAGCCCTACAGGTAGGAGTGAGTGAAAAATCGACCAGAAAATTCTATCTTTACAAACATGAAACTAGTCAAGTTGAATAAAAGTCTGAAAAATAATTATGTTTTCATTCGAAGACATTAAAATTTCATAGAGATTTTATTTTCGGGGAAAATTTAATGTATTACAACATGGATCGTGTCATTTGATTTTTGAAATGTCATGCCATCACGTTATTTCATATATTTACGGAAACAGAGTTCATGCGACTAAATGTAAATTATGATTATTCAAAACAGAGAAAGAAGCGATGAAGTAGTACTGCACAAATACTTCTGTAATCAAAAAGTAGCGGGCATATTGTTATAAAACAGAAGGTATAAATTTATTGACCAATATTTATGACATCTCCTTTAAAGTAATCTCCTCCGATTTCAATGCACCTCTGACTATGTTTTTCCAATTCTCAGAACATGCTTTAAATTCGTTTTCTCGAAACCCTTCAGGGTTCGTGCAGAATATTCTTTTAATGCATCAATGGACTCAAATAGCTGCCACGAAGAGGCAGTTTAAACCATGGAAATAAGAAAAAATCACATGGAGCCATATCTGGTGAATATGGAGCATCTGGAACCGTATTTGTTAATTTTTTGTCAAAAGTTTACGAATAACTATGGTACTAACAGAAGGCACATTATCGTGGTGCAAAAGGCATGTTATGTCGTCACAATTCAGGTCGTTTTCGGCGAAATGCTTCAATCAAACGCCTCAAGACACTCAAATAATATTCTTTATTGAAAGTACGGGTAGTTGGTAGAAATTCATAATTGACAACAACACAACAATAAAAGAAAATAAAAAATATTATTTCGACTTTTAATTTGATTTTATACCTTCTTTAAACATTTTAGATACACTTGTTTTTGATAAACGGTCGTCTTTAAACGTTTTTGCTGAAAAAATTGCATTACGAGCAAAAATTTAATGCATACTGTTTGCTCAATCGCAATCGCCAATTTGGAAAAATCAACAAAGTTAAAATTTTTATCTCATTAAAAACAAATTTAATTTTCAGACGATAATAGGAAATCAAATATACACTGAGTGTTATCAGATGTTTATATAAGTAGCATGAATATTTACTAAAAGTTTCCAAACGATTTCTGATATATATGTATTTTAAAGGAAACATTCGCTATACTTTTTGATCACATTAGTGTGATGAAATGAATACGGATACCTCCATTTCAAGACATATTTTCAGTACTTATTAAAAGTATTAAAAGGTTCGTTTGTAAATGACCAACCATACAATTTTTTAATATTTTTATAGAAATAAGTAATGATTTCATTTCTGACGTATGAAAATTGAAATTCGAATGAAAGAGCGCGTAATTATCAAAAATTATAATATATTCTCAAACGTGAAAAACCATTTTAATAAAATCGCACACATTTTTCATTTCCCACTGATGCACTTCATTATTAAGGAAGATTGATGCAATACAAATGTATTGTCAAAAGAAAATAACACTATTGGCCTTCACTTAAAGAATATTCAACAATAAAAATAAAAAAAATCTTTTAAATAGGTTTTTTTTCGTGTATTGAAGAGTCGAAAATAATTTTTTATCTAAAATATGGCTGTCAAAGAAAAATCGTAGAAGACTAAGCAAAGTGGAATTGTAATCACATTTATAATACATCTCGACTTTTAATGAAAGCTAAGGAATTTTCTTTCCTATGTTACCTTAATTTCTATGTAGCATTTTTTTACTACCTCACACTTTTACTCTTTTGTTTAGACGTTTGTTTGATAGAAAGATTGTTTTCTACACTTTAGTACACTAATAACATCGCATTTATAAAAAACGTTATTTTTATTGTTTTCAGTCTTCAATATATTTCACAATTCATTACTCTAAATATTATGGAATCTTAAAATCCTTTTTTTCCCTCAGATTCACTACCAAATGGCGCCAACTTGCTGGAATCAAATTGAATTAATCGATTAACTGATAATTAAGCTCTGATAATATTAAAATAGTGCATTCTTATTGGGAACACACAACTGTGCAAATTTTCATAATTCTAATAGAAAAAAATATGATTGAAAAATCGATTACAAAATTCCATCTTTTCACACATAAAACAAATACAAAATTTCATAATTCTAATACAAAAAAAATTGATTACAAAATTCAATCTTTACACACACAAAACAAATACAAAATTTCATAATTCTAATTCAAAAATTGTGGTTGAAAAATCGATTACAAAATTCCATCTTCACACACATAAAACAAATATAAAATTTCATAATTCTGCTACAAAAAATATGATTGAGAAATCGATTACAAAACTCCATCTTTACACACATAAAACAAAGACAAAATTTCATAATTCTGACACAAAACAATTTGATTAAAAAATCGATTAGAAAATTCCATCTTTACACACATAAAATAAGTCGAGCAAAATAAAAGCGTGTAGAAATGAATTTTACGCCTGTTTATTACATTCGTTTTCTTAAAATTGTGATATATTTTGCAAATGGTGAAAGAGATATAATATAAAATGCTCCGCAATAAATCTTACAGCATTGTGCATCGCTTCTTTTACATCCACTTTACCTTTAAATCAAATTTCTGCAAAACATCTTCAGTTTTCCGACGCATAAATAGTTCTCTCTAAATTCAAATGTGATAAAATATCTCTCAGTTTCTGTAGAGGTGCGTGGCGGAGATATCATTATGGTGACTGTCACGTGCAGAAAGAAAAACGATATTTTGAGCATTACCTTCGGTGATTTGAAAGCTTAGTAATTTTGATGTCCGTCGTAATTTCGGTTTTTTATGGTATCAGTGGCGATAAATGTAATTTTTTTCTTCTTCCTCTTTTTTTATTCAGATACCAAGAGCACAGCTTTATGCTTCACCCAGGGGCATTAATGGCTGTTTCTCAGCCTCCATTATTTTGAAGTACTAGAAGATTTGAAAGATATGTCGGTTTTTGACCGACTGTTTACGCAAAATGAAATTAAAATGGGGAAAAGCTTTCAACTAGAAATTTTAGAACTTTCAGCTTGATGCAGTAAGAAAACCATGTTTTGCATTTATAATACTGAAGTAAGTTGCTAATATTATTTTCTGTACAGTATGAACGCTTTAAAAAAATTAATTTTAATATGTGAACGAAAACTCACCTATATGAAATGAAAAGTCTCCTTCGTGTCAGAATGTTTTAATTGTTTTTTGCTTTTATGGCTAAACTATTTATACCAAAAGTGGATCTTGTCTCTTACCTATATTAGTTTGAATTTTTTTGTATATTAAGCAATTCAAGAATATGCCTATATGGGTTTCCCAACTTCTCTCAAAAGCGAATTAAAAAATATTCAATGGAAATTATATTATACTGTGAATAGTTAAAGATTTTAACTGCGTTTTAAAGGGCAAATATTCTTATTAGCAAAAGAAATTTCATTTTTAACCACCCTTTCATAAATTATATAATAGAAACATCTATAAATAAATTTATTTTTGCCGTATATTTAAAGAAGAGCACGAATTTCTAAATTATACTTTCTTTTAAATTGACAACATATTGTAAATGAAATAAATAATAAAATCCATGCTGAAGTTTCTTTAAAAAGATAAAATATATATCATTATCGAATTTTTGCCTTTCGAATTGGTTTTAATTGATAATTGAATGGTTTTATTTCTATGAATTTTTCATGATAGCTATTTGCATTTGTTGGTATGCTGCAGAATAAATGAAATATTTTGCTTTATTTCTCCGAATAAGAGAAGGAACTATTTTCAGAATCACACTTTCAACCCTGAGGACACTAGAATGTGGAGATAATAGTGTTTTTAAGCATAAATCAACATTGTTCTTGTTTAGTTTAATTTAGCTAGATTTTCCTCCTGTTTCGAAGGTAAACTAGACCTATTTTGAGACAGACATCGTCATTTCGAATCCTGGTCACTTGATGAAACTGGCACTTTAGACCAATCCTATCTCCAAACATCCATATCAAAACAGTGAGACGCTTGCCTGTGATGACAGTAGAAAGCAGGCGCAGTACACACTGGTCAGGAATCAGCGGCTCTCCTATCTCAAAGTTAAAATTGTCACCAAGCCGCAGCGGCTGTAAAGATTATACTTGATAAATACAAGCACACTCTGTTTGATGGAAAGTTCACAAATGACAAAGGAAGAAAGCAAATCATATTTGGATATTTATAATCAAGTAATCATTTGAATTCGAAAAATCAGTAAATATACAGGGTGTCCGAGAATTATTGGATACATTACAAAAATTTACAAGAAATAACTAGGAACAGTAACATTGTCCCGATGTTTTGTATTTCGTCGCTTAACATGCAACACCACCTATCTCAATTTTTTGAAATTTCAAAGAGGAAGATTCTAATGGATTTTTCGCAACCAATAACGAGTATAACTGAATTTTTTAATGAACATGAGACAGCATGTTCCAACCAGACATGAAAAAAATTATACATATTCGTTATTGTTTGTGAAAAATTCATTAAATCTTCCTCTTTGGAATTTCAAAAAATTGAGATCGGGGGTGTTGCTTGTTAAGCAAAGATTTCTAACACGGGTCCTAAAGTTTTCTTTCACAACATTGTTTATACCCATAATCCGATATGATGGAGCTATTTGTGGTCTGATGTGTCTGTCTATTGTTTAAGAAAAATCCAATCAGTTCAAAAATTCAATCGTGCCATCCGAACCCCAGAATTTGGCCCCTTGGATTTCTTCATGCGGGTCTTGTAAAAGATTATATGTATGTGATATTTTAATTTTTTTAACTTTCCTAAATAATCTTAACGACACCTCATTTTAAATACTTCTACTTTTATCATAATTAACGCACTACAACTTTCTTTTCAAGTCACGAGTTTCTAAAAGGGAAATTCCCTTTTCTGGGTACTTAAGCGTTCTGCGCATTCATTTCTGCCCTTTTCACGCCAGCAAGTAAGCTTTCAACAACAACGCACCGCTCAGGCGTAACCTTCTGAATACTGGTCATGGAGCTACGTAAAAATTGAATACTTTACCTATGAAGAAATAACGTAACATCCTCAATGCCTGAAATAAAGAAGATTAAGCCATATATATTGTCTCTTCCATGACCAAAATGGACTACATTTCACCTTTTCAAAGCCTGATCTTATATTTATCAGATGCCTTACTCTAATATGCAGGAACTTAAGCACCGTATCACAGCTGCTACTTATTCAATAGCTCTTTAAATGCTTACAAACACAGGCGTGATATCGAATATCGCTTGGACATACAACACGCAACCAAGGGATCTCACATCAATATTTATTAATTTTTGTAGTTCTACAATAAGTTTTTAAAGATATTTTTTTCTATATGTGCTTACTATTATTTTATAAAATTTTGTAATGTGTGATAGTTCTAATTATAGCTAATTCCTTTTCACATTTTTTTATATTCGTGAAGTTTTTAAGGTTAGTCATTCCTTACGAAAGTTGAATTCAATACAATATTGCATTTTAACTTCAAATGTTTTAAATATAGCCAACTTCCTTTTCTATCCTTTCAGGAGTATTTTTAAAGATACATCATGCATAAATTTTTGTTTTAAGAATCTGAATGAACTAGTCCTGGGCAGGAAGAAATCCGATTCTGTTATAAATCTATTTTTTTGAAACATTTTGTAGATTCGAGCAAGCTCCTGACATACTTACGGTAGAATGGAACATTTCTTTGAAAGCCTATAAAAGATGTCCTTCTGAAAACTCCAAGTACTGTCAAAAGAGCTTTCGCCCTTAAATCTATGCTTGCATGATTCTTTATCGAGATCGACATTTGATGACGTAATAGAATTTCAAGTGATTGTATCAAGTGTATGTGCATATTCGGAATAAAAATATTTGAATGATCTGTATAGAATTTTTAGGTTTGGTAACAATCATAATAAAACCTTTTTATTTTCTTAGTATTTTGTTTTTAGTTAAATTTACTTATATTAACGTCCCATTTTGAAGTAACACGAGGGCTGTTTTGGGAAGGACCTCGTAATTTTAAACCTCGATCACATGACGAGGACTACACCTGAGATGGCAACCCCTCTTTAAACTCCCGCACCACACTAGGTGGAGGGCGTTTGACCACAACGCATAATTTAAAGTGCAACCGAAATATTGTAATTCTTTAAGATGTATCACGACCAGAATTTCAATATATATGAACCATTAATTACTTTTTAAGTTTTGAAATAGTTATTTTAAGGATCATGATCTTTTTCAAGTAATAGGAAATTTATGAATCACTAAATAATTGCGAATATAAAAAGGTTTTACATTATTAAATGTATTTTTGAATATAATTTTGATCTTACAGATCGAAATTCTGCAGCTTTAAACTAGACAGGAAATCAGAAGATAGCTTCTGAATTTATCATGAATTCCGTCTGAACATATTATATATGGTATAAAAAATAATTTATTTCTAGTAAAGTGAAAATTGTTATTAATTCGTTATTATTGGTAACTATCATTTTGATTAATTTGGCCATGTATTTGAAAATATTCAAAAATATAGGTTTGATATAAAATATAATCATTTTTGTCATACAATAGACACATTCCGAGTTAGATATTAATATTTTAAAATTAGAAGTTAATAAAGTAAATTGAATAAAATGATTTGATCATATCAGTAGCGACATGTTTTATTATAAAACTAAATTCTTTTCAGTTGATTATTCTTTGTGGAAGTTCTCTTTCGAGTGTTTAAGAATTAATTTTCCGCTTTATGTAAGGCGATTAATTATTAATTTTCTGTTTTATGCTTGGCGCGAGAAATGCGTTTCGTAATCTTACGTATTGATATTCCGTGAAAATTTTATTTTAAAACTCAAATCCTCCCAAACGAAATTTCATTGTTTCAACTTCCCTGTGGAAGGCCTTACACCATCTTGGGTAGGCTGGCCGGGGCGGGTTGTAAATAAATAAATAAATTCTTTCAACTCCACCCACTCATTCCATTTCTAATTTGATTCAAGTAAATTTATCGAGAACACATTTTATGATTCCTGATAATTAAATACATTCTATTGCATCCAATTTCTTAGCTTCTGTATCACGCAGAAATTAACAATTTTTAATAGATCTGAAATTTGCATTTCTTGTTTCACAACGCGTATTAAAACGCCTAATATTTTAAGGAAGGAGAGAAATTATCCATTGTTATTAGGAATATTTTCTTACTTAAATTTGCAGCTTGTCATTTGACAGTATAATTTGTGAAGGTGTAACGCTGTGCTTCTAGTTAATTAGAATAATTTCATACCTTTCTCTCCGACTATATATTAGGATAAGAATTTCCTAATACGCCCAGCTACATTAAATATTTAATGCCCTAGTGAGAATCATTTTATATTTATGCTAATAACGTTTCAGTCTCCAGTAAAAGTAATTAAAAGTAATGCCAGAAATCCGTGACTGCTACCTTCCCCGACACCTTAATTGAAATGGGTTATGCTATAGAGAACCAAACTTTAGATAAGAGTTTTGGAAATACTGCATCGTTTTTCATAAAAGAAGAAAACTTCTGCAAAGCTCCGAAAGAGTGATCTGTTCTTCGCAACTGAAGCTTCATAATCTAATCAAATCTCCATCTCGAAGAAACGATCAAAGAATAGATGCCAGCTCCATTCCAAGTGATGTGGAGCTTTCTCGCAGAACGCTACTGTTCGAGCAATGACGAAAACTTGAATAAATTAAACTGTCAGCTACATAATATTTAGGTCTAGTGATGAGTGGACAGGTCAAATAACTAAGAATGGCTCTTACGGAAGCGATAAAGTGCCTGATAATAAATTTTTTGCTGTTTTCTGAAAAGGGCGTAGCTACCGTCGTAATCAGGAGAGGATACTTGTCGTTAAGAGGTTAGAGTGGCAATAGTCGTTGTCACTTTTGATTACCGGGAGTCTAATGAAAAGAGATTCGCACCAAATTACTTTTCCTTTTAGCTGCTAGCTGAAAAGCAAAATGTGTTTCCAAACATGCCAGCTTCATTCCAAGTGTTCGAAACCTTTCTCGCAGAACTCTCTTTAGAACACTTACGAAAACTTGCATAAATTAAACTGTCAGCTACATATTATTTAGCTCTAGTGTTGAGTGAACAGGTCAAATAACTAAGACTTGCCATTACGGAAGCGATAAAGTGCCTGATAATAAATTTTTTACTATTTTCTGAAAAGGGCGTAGCTACCGTCGTAATCCGGAGAGGATACTTGTCGTTAAGAGGTTAGAGTGGCAATAGTCGTTGTCACTTTTGATTACCGGGATTCTAATGAAAAGAGATTCGCACCAAATTGTTTTTCCTTTTAGATGCGAGCAGAGAAACAAAATGCGTTTCCGCCGATGCGAACTTCATTCTAAGTGTTGTAGACCTTTCTCGCGGAACTCTCTTTCGAACAATTACGAAAACTTGAATAAATTTAACTGTCAGCTGCATATTATTTTGGTATAGTGGTGAGTGACCAGGTCAAATAACTAAGAATGGCTATTAGAAGAGTGATAAACTGCCTGATAATAAATTTTTTGTTCTTTTCCGAAAAGGGCGTAGCTACTGTCGTAATCCGGAGAGGATACTTGTCGTTAAGAGGTTAGAGCGGCAATAGCCGTTGTCACTTTTGATTACCCGGATTCTAATGAAAAGAGATTCGCACCAAATTGTTTTTCCTTTTAGCTGCGAGCAGAAAAGCAAAATGTGTTTTCGAATATACTCGCCTCACTTTTCCTTCTCTTCAATTATACAGAGTCGTAAAAGATTGAATTGGAATAGCTTCCGAAATAATTTTTGTTGCGAGTCTTTATTCATTTATGTGCAAAA
>BGPR01000013.1:660670-692042 GCA_013235015.1 Araneus ventricosus
CCAACTATAACTTTCATAAACATCGATTTTGGGAATCTAGTGTATATTACTTTCATTCAAATCCAGATCGACCCTTGTTCCAAATATATGAAAGTGAGGAAAGAAAAATCATCTCTAATTTTTAAGAGAGGACAAAAAGAATAAAGAACTGGATTTGTCGACTTGAACAATGTATTAGATTTGATTTGAATTTATTTTCGACGTCCAAAAGCTGTTTTTCTGAGAATTTGCAAACAAAACTAGATGGGTTACATATTAAAATTGCCTTAAATCTTTTAAAGGCAAATGGCGCCTTTTTCATGTTATAAAATTTTATTTTCTAGAGACATATAGAATGTATTTTACAATGCCTTTTCACGTACTCAACAATGAGTACTATAACTTATTTAAATAGTTCATATTTATTGCAATGCTTCTATTCTATTTTGTATTCACCATTGTATACTGTTTATCTAAATAAGATATATGTTTTATACCATAAAACTTTTCATTTCTTTCATTTCACTTAATAACAATTTATTATTTTATATTTGATTTCATATAAAATGCAATGTTTTTCTTCTGTACTTCTGTACCTTGGGGCTTTGCGTAATGTCTTTTAAAATCTATTTTGTATTCTATATATTATGAAATTTATTTTTGTTTCATGTATGTGTTTTATATGAAAGTGCAGTGTTTTTCATTCTTGAATATATATACTGTGCACGTATTAATGCAAAATAATAATCTGGTCTTTAATAGGCAATGTTTAAACTTCCTTTTATTTTAGTTTCATACATAATACTAATAGATTTACTCTTTTCCTTTAACAAAGATGAACAAATGCGATGCTTCTTGTTTCTACAATAATTCCAATATTTCAATAACAAGAGTTTCATTTCACTGCTGTGTATATTCATTTGTCCTAGTATAAAATTCATATATGAGCATTATGTTTTTTCATATACTTTTCATTCTCTTTGTTGTATATAATGCTTTTTTTCATTTTTTATATGTCATATAGAGTAATGTCTATTATTTCTTTATTTGTATTAAACCACCTTCATCTTGCTACCCAAACAGGATAGGTCACACCAGCTATAGAAGGGGATGTGAGGTGTTAAGATTTTAAGGGCATAGGTATAAGTTCAAGTTTCTTTAGAAAAATAATACGCTTCCTTTCAAATAAGTGAAATGACACCCAAGATAAACCTCCAATCACAGAGATTATTACCTTTATTAAACTGGTATTATTGGTTTTTTGGTAACTTGTTTTTAAAAAATAATTAGAAAATGTGAAAACGAAATACTCATTTTAGGAGAGAAAAGTGTTTCGGGGTATCAAGAGTACCTTCAAATTCCAATTGAAGTTCCATCGATCATAAATAATGAAACATGTATATTAAAATTCTATATTTTATTCCCTTAATTTGCTGATATTTTATTCTCTTATATACCCTTTGTATTTATTCCTGCAAGTTTTCTCCTCCGAACTGTTTATACCTATCTTCAATAAATCGAGGTTCCTTGATGAAACAACGTTCAAAACCATGTATATTTTATTTTCGATTAATACAAAATAATGGCAATTAGGTGATCGGGAAATTACCAAAATTCAATACGATTTAAACTAAAATCACATTGTTTAATGTTGTCTTACCATGTAACATTAATTTAGCGGATTTTCTTACACATCTAATGATTTAATTCGTGTAGCTACAAAAAATTTATATGATGAATTTGAATGAAAAAAAAGATAAATTGTATAGTTCAAATTAGACATTTTTTTAAATGCCTTTAAAAACTTTCTAAATTCATTGAATGGGTACTAGAAACGTAAAGAGATGGATTAAATTTATTAAAAGCAGGTGATGACAAATTATTGACCATTTCAAAAAAATTAATTAAAAAAACTAATAATGCTGGTAACTAGTGATTTTTAAATGAGAGCGCATTTAAAAATTTATTTTTCAGTAGGTAACGCCGTAACGGTGGTTCAAGTTTTCGCAAATTATTGTACATCCCATTTTTGAGAGCCATTATCTGCAAAACAATTAAAGCTAGAAGCAAATAAAGCACAGTTTGTGGGAATTTTACGTTCTTTTTAATTTATTAAATTAGTTTAATTCGAAAAACTGAAGAAAGTGTCTGAGATATCCAAGAAAACTGAAAAGAGGAAAACAGAAAACGCATCAACGTTTCTGATCGGTAGTATTGGTGTAGAAGAAACTTCCTGCCGTAGCAAATCGTTTAGAACGCCATAATGCCGCGCCACTCCATCTTTAAAAATTTTATTTATTTACTCTCTCATTTAAAGACTAAAACCCAGTTTAAAATATTAGTTTTTTTTAATTAATTTTTGAAATGGTTTCACATCAAGATCTTTTGAATTAAAAATATGTTAAAGGAATTTAATTTTTTGAACAATAATTGATTTTACACCTCTAATAGTAGTCTAGAAGCTAAATTTGCTACAATGTGAAATCTACTTTCTGCTTTTATTAAATGTTCAAGAACTAATGAATTAGTTCTGGAGATAGGAGAGTATCTTCTGCTAAATACCCGAATAAAGAGCGTAGAGTGAATTGAACAAACAAAAATATCAAGGTGCTTTTGTTTCAAATCTTATTCATTGAGAGCTAAATGCTTTCTATGTTTTGGTGAATGCAAGTATAAAATAAACAATATAACATTAATTAACAAAATTTTATCGTAATAAACAAAATTTTTCAAACTGAATTGCTGTATCCAACTTCGTTTTAATACTTATTACTATGATTTCTAATTACTATGAAGCTAACTTTTTGTAAAGAAATTGTATATTGAACGCTGATTCGCCTTGTAACGAGCTTGATAATGTCAGCAGAGAAATTTAAATTAACTATAAACAAGTAATATTTTATTCCTTTTTCTGCCTAAAGTAGAATTTCTTCAGTAAAATTTTTTTCAGCAAACTTTAAGTTAATAGAATGACTTATTGAAGGTGCACAGCTCAAACTAACTTTCTAGTAGCTCTTCTAGTTCTAAATGACTTTAAAATATTCATGTAATGCATATAACAATAATGCATAATGTGTGAGTGTACGGATGAAATTTGAAATTTTATTTGCATTTCAGCAAAATAGTTAAATCTCATCACAACGGAGCAAATACTAGGATCAAATTTTCATTGATTGATGCTTCAGTGATATTTTCCTAGGGAAGGCATGAATACTAAAGAAAAAATGGCTTCCTCACCATTTAATTAACCATTAAACATAAATGGTAGCTTCTTAACTTCAGCCTTTTGGTAAAACAACATTTGAAATGAATTTCTGTTACGTGTAACCAGGTTTCCTCTGTTCTCAGTTGGTGCAGTATAGCCATATATGGCCCTTGCGCCATAAAACCCCAAATACACACCTACCCATCTCTATTCTCAGCTGCACTTTTCTAAACTATATCAGTGCATGATACCCGGATGCAGGGCCATCTTAACAAATTTGAACGCCCTGGCCTAGAGTAATTTGGCCCCCCATCAGAACCGTAACTAGAAATTTTAGAGTTTTGGCGCAACCAAAATATCTACGTAATAAAATAATTGAGCAGCAAAACCTGTCACCTGTTCTCCGATTAGCGACTTACAATTTCGAAAACAGGCGACATTTCAAAACAGGATTTTCCGAACCGTCTTCTGTAAAGAAGGCAACTTCTTTTAAACGTATAATTTATGATATTTCTCATTAATTGTCACTATTAATATTTTTTGAAATGATATATGTATATTTATGTGTCATTACAAAATCAATTTCTGTCTATTTACAAGCTCTATTAATTTTTAATTTCAGCATATTTAAAAATATAATTGAATTAAGTTTTTGGTTCAAAGATAAAATAAAATCAACAAATTTTTAATCGCCTTTGGATGAATGGCGCCCCTGGGCTATAGATCAGTTATCCCAATGTATAAGATGGCGCTGCCCAGATGAAATGCTAAATAATAAACAGCAACAGAAATTTTATGACGAACAAATAATTATTATTTGAATCATAATATATCTATATGGACACTTTTCGAAATTTAATAAATATTAAACTATTTTACTGTTCTCTATTAAATTTATTGCGAACCGATGCTATTCATTTATTTTTATAAAAACTTATTATATATATATATATATATATTTATATATATATAATTTTATTTATAGTTAATATTTTTGTAGTGTTTTATTATAGTATTAATAACTTAATTTAGAAATAATATTTTCACTTTAAAGGCGAAACTGTCTTTAGGATAATGCTCAAATCCTAACAATAATTATAATTATTGAGTTAGTATGTTATAAGTTTAATACTTTCTCGTTTCTAATCTTGAAAGGTTTTGGGGATTTATTACCCTATTTTTTAGTTTTTCCAACAATTGCCTTTCGCAGAGGGTTGGCGCCACAAAATCTAGACTTAATGCGACATATCAGTTCCCTAGACTGATAGGCATTTGATTGTTGGAATTCCAATTCTAGGTTGTCTTTTTTATAGTGTAATAATCTTTAATCAAACTATCTTTTGTATTTCATTTGTATGATTATTGATACGGTAATTTGATTTTAATTTTAATTTTTAGATTAATATTTGTATATATTGAAAATATAACACATGTTTTGATTAATATATATATATATATATATATATATATATGTATATTATAAATTTCTAACTTTTTATTATACATATATATATATAATAAAAAGTTAGAAATTTATTTGAAGATTTTATTTCTGTAATTGCTATTATCACTAAACCAACAATAAAAGTATTTGTAGAACAATTCTGCTTGTTAAAAAAGAATTTTCAGCTTAATTAGAAATATCAATAGCACAATGTTCCATTTTACTCCCCATGTAACATTATGGATGATCTGAAAATATAATACTGCAATAAAGTAGTAGATTTTGCTTTTATAACAAGTAAAATATGATTAATCTTCTGCACTTATATGTTCATGTGTTCTTATTTAGAACTCTTAAACTTTGCATAGGTTGAATTATCCATTCATGTGCTTGTTTTAAGTGCAATTTATCTTCAGCAAATAGCATTTCTGTAGGATTCTTTAAATAATATTAAACTTTAAAATTTTTTTAACAACTTTACTTTGCTTGTTAATGCTATTACTTGGACTTATATCCCACTGAAGACTGATAATTGAATTCCCAATAACGATGTTTACATAAGTACTTTAAATCCCCATAATAAAACAATTACAGATAAAGCAATGCCTTCTTTTCCTGTGGGTCTTCAAAGGCAGGGCAGCTATAATTTAAAATAAGCTTACCAATCGAATTTTTTTATTTCTTTTCCACCATCCATAAACTCATGAACTTACAAGATATATAATCGATTCCATTTACTGGTGCTACCTTAAATAATTTCACTCGTTCCATATATAGATGCGCTGTATTTAAAATCAATATATTCTGCGGATTTTAGTGGATTGATTCTTTTGATAAGATTGAAAATTCCTATTTTTTCATCGAAATATTGATTTGACCTGAAGAGGGCAGCACAAGACAATGGTTGAATAGCAGTAGGAGTGAGAGTGAGAATTTTTTTTTATAATAAGAGAACAAAAGTTTGCCCAAACTGCGCCTAACTCCGTTTAATTTTCAGTCTGTTTTATTACCACTTCATATTAAATCTGTTTTAGCATTAATCAAGCTTTCTGTGTAAAATTAGAAAATACAGACAGTGTATCTTACTCAGTTTATACATAAAAGTCCAGATTGTCCCACAAATAAATTCATGAGCGAATGGAATTCAGTTTTTACATAAAACTGATAGATCCTATTTCTCCAAAACATGAAATCATGAGCGAATTGGCAATGGTTTAAAACAAATAATTTAAATAACGTAAAGCTGCATTAAAATAGTTAAATCTAAAACAAGTAAAATGGGTGCATTAATTTAAGATTTTCTGACAACATAACATTGTATTCTGGAGAGATTTGAGTTGCCCCAGAGAATGTTTGTGTGTGAAGCATATGAACCAATACGTAATTGAGTAAATTTGCATTAAAATTTCTATTAAAAAACACAAACATTGTTGACCTTAACAGAAGACTGAATAAAATTTAATTTGGTGTTTATCTCTAAATCCCATACCTCCAGTGACTGCGGAATTTTGAATTTTAAATTACTCCAGTGACTTTACTACAACTACTAGTGACTTTATCAGCCTTCGTATTACTGAGGCATTCATTTGCTATCATTTCTAATTCAACAAAGTTATTATTACCCGCATTTAAGAATTTTGAATGCAACTTCAAACTTATGCGCACCAGTGGATGGTTATGCCTAGAATTACACAAAAGGCTTTAGAAACAGTCCCCAGAAACTGCATAAATCATTGACTTTCTGCATAGCGTGGAATCATCTCTGACCGTTTTGCTGAAATAGCGCATATTTCTGATCCATAAACTGTGCGGTATATGTGTAATCTTTCAGATGCTGCCATCCGATTTTGAAATTTTCCTGATTTCAAATGATATGGGATATTAGCAAAAAACAACATGCTAGCATTGAATCTAAAATAAAAAACTGCGAATAAATAGGCCAATACTCGTCTTATATAGTTAGGGTAAGTAAAGTAATCAATTATGGAAACATATTTCTACATTCTAAAAAGGAGGTTCTTCTACTTTCAAAAAATAAATTAATATTTTTGGTAATATTTCAATTTTTTATTGGTAGTTTTCCATGACCGGACGTATGAACGATGTTTTTAATAAGTATATGGGTTAAGAAGATACAAAGCGTTATTACACTTTTTTTATCTTAAAGTAATACTTAAAGACAAGTTTTTTTAAAAGATATTGTAATGTGGAGACTTTGAACAGAAGATGAGGTAATTAACCATGAATTGTGTGTAGAGATTCCGAAATTGATTTAACTGCAGAACAATTGAGTTTGGTAAGAGACCTGTTTTATGTTAAGCATACCATATTTTAAGCTATGTTATAAAGAAGGATGATATCTGAAATTCGTTGGAACATGAGTTGACTTTGATTGGTCTTTGTTTCAATGTATGATTTGGTTTCTGAGCTTATGTTGCTGAAGTACTTATTGATTTACTACTTAATATTGTTGCGAGCAGTAAAATTGTTTCCCTGACAAGCTAACTTTATGGCAAGAAAGGGAATTTTACAGATGTTTTACCGAAAGCCAAGCCAATGAACCCCGACCTTGGCGACCATTTTTGCGACAAAAGGAAGTTTCTAAAGAATGCCGGAAATATGATCCTATCTCTACTAGGAACGGAAATATGATGAACCTTCGAGAGACTTCCCTGTGCGTCACTTCCTATAGGAAAAAGTATAAATACCAAGCGACGTTAAACAATCATTCAGTTGGAACTTTAACCGCAGGGCAAGTTAGTGAACTGATAGACTTTGAGCGCTAATGAAAGTAATGTGACTGATAGTTATTAGTGATTTGCTGCCTGCTTCAGTTTATAATTATAAAAGTGCTTCTTATTTTTACTTTCTCGTATACGAAGTATACAAAGAGAAATTTTGTAATCGTCAAAAAATTCGAACTCGAGATTTTGATAAATCTCCACGTTTTGGACGTCCCTGAGTCCGAAAAGCACAATTTTGGATTTATGTCTGTCTGTCTGTGAACACGATAACTCGAAAACTATTAGAGATATAGGGATGAAATTTGATATGTGATCTTTACACCTAATGTTTAGGTTTCTGACAAATTTTGGACAAACTCCTTCCACGGGAAGTCTGTCTGTCTGTTCGCGTTAATATGAACACGATAACTCATAAACTTAAGCAGCTGGATGGATAAAATTTGGTACACCAAAGACTTAGATAAATGAAATTTGCTGTATGGTCTTCTAGCCTTAATTGTAGACCTGTGTCCAATTTTGGTTTCAATCGGTTGGAAAAAAGCGCTCAAATTGCATGTCTTACTATGATGTATTGCATGTATTACCTTCGTAAACTTGGCGCCATTTTACTTACTTGGCGAATTTTTATCTCGCTTGCTTTCTTGACCCTTTCATATTGCAGCGTTCTGAGAAGGAAATATCAATATCAATAATATATCGTGGACTCCACAATTTTTATGCCGGGGGGCGGGTCGAGTAGGACACCTTTGTTAGAATGTATACGAGAAAGTTTAGGGGAAAACACTCCCTCTGGTTGTTACCTGTGCTTCTTCTGGAATATTCGTAAAGTAAAAAGGCATTTATGTTTTTCTTATCCTACTTGTTGGACATGCACACAAACCAGACGATTTTTGTAAATATTATAACTGCGGTGGCGAGTGGTCTTTGAAAAAGTTCGCTATTCGAGTTCTCTTCCATTTCTTCCATTTTGATTGTATTTTCTTTTATTTTCTAATTGTCTTCTTTTATGTGTTTAATTATTTTAATTATTAGAGAATTTTTTTGTTGTTTAATTCTATAGTGATTTGTTGGTTAATTATAGGACAATTTTGTTGATGCAATCACTGCATGCTGCTGCGTTGGGCGCGCAAAAAAGGTGTATTGTTATCGCTATTGTTTACTTCTTCTGTTTATTCTGTATATTTTATTCTTTTTTCTTTTTTTGTTTTCTATTATTTGTAACAATATATTGCTGGAAACTGATGAAGCTGTGGAGCTTCATATTTTGTCATTAAAGCCGTTTTTTGATTCGATGTATTTAATTAATGGTAATCGTGTTATGATTTCTACTGACTGACACGGTTTTTGTCAGCTGACACAATTTATCTGCGTACTGGAGGTGAAACCTTTTCAAGAAAGGACGAATATGATGCTGCATTTTTGAAACTCAAAGAGTTTCTATTTTTCTACTACAAGAAATGTTTTTGTTTATATTTATTTATTTTGATTGAAATCTTTCTTCTTCTTTCAAGCGTAAAACAAATTTTAAATACATTGATTCCCATCATATTTTACTGGTACTGAACCACCAGGTACTATTACCAGGTACTGAACTACATGTTTTAATTTCATAAGAGTTTCTTTAGCACAATGCAGATGTCCGCTTTCTGCATTATCATCACATTATTATTGTTCCTCGAAACCTCAACGCAATTGAAATCCACTCTTTGAGATATTTTTCTAGAAACTCTGATTTCTGAAAAAAATCACGCTCTCTGATGGCCGTATTTGGAACTAAATTTTTTTATTTGCTGAATGTTTTCCCCGTTCCATTATTGAGTCACCCACTGAGTTTCACACATTTTTCTGATGATTGGTTACGGCTTCAGGCAGCTCTGAATAAGGGAACTTTAATTATGGACACCCTATATATCTTTAGTTGCACTTCCCCTTTCTGAATTTACGAACCGCCACTGTTGAGTGGCTAGTGAATGATGCATTATTTCATAGTAATTTATTAATAATTCTATAACCATAAAAGAAAAGCCATCATTAAATTACCTGATCTTCAGAAATGTCATGTGTTGTGTACATTTTTTTTATTTCTGTTAACTGCTTTTTATAGGGTAGTTGAGCCAAAGGTGGCCAGTGTTCCGAAGGTAGCCTACCCTTCAAAAGTAGAATTAATTTCATTTTTAATTACAACATGGTGCTACTACATTGTAAATCATCTATCTGTAGCGCACGGGGGTGAATTTGAAGAAATCACTTTGATCAGCCTCCATGGTATGCAGTGATTTCACTTTTTTTAGGTGTAGTCGTTCTACTTTTCAAGTAAGAAGATATTTTAATTTACATGTGTTTAAATTCTTAGAACTTTGAGTTATGATACGTTTTCTGAAATCTTATTTCTTTCTCTTTAACCACAATTAGTACAATTATAATAAATTTATCTTATTAATAGTTTTATGTAGTGCAAATGGCTACTATATGCCTGTCACCAAGGTGTCTCGGGTACGGGCCACCTTAAGAAATAAATATGGAAATAAATTTTGTAAGGGTAATTTTCAAAATTTCTTCTTAAATATCTGAAAAAACTTATTACCATTTATTGATAAATCTATAACAATAAAAGTTATATTTCTTTATTTAATTATTGAATGGTGGCCATAGTTTCATTTGCATATCAGAAAAATCTCACGAAATCTAAAAGAAACTTTTGTTAATTCTTGGCCTAGTTATTGTTATAATTATAAACATAAAGCATTTAACATTTTAATACTGTTCTAGAAGTAAAGATAGTTTTCCGAGTATTTTTTTTCAAATTTCAAAAGTGATTTCAATATATGGGCCACCTTTGGAACACTATGCGCCAAAGGTGACCACCAGCTACAATTTTGAAATTATATTATAAAAATAATTAAATTTTATTTTACAAAGAAAAGTATACTTGATATGTGTTAGAGATAAGTGTAAATGTTACAAAAACAAATTCAGACACACTCACCCAATCAGAAAATTTCAAAAAATCCTCAAAGCTTAACTATGGCTACCTTTGGCTCACCTACCTTAAAAAATTTATAGCAGCGGTTCCCAACCTATGGGCCGCGGCCCACTTCTGGGCCTTGAATAGCGTATTAGTGGGCCGCAGAACACTAGTCAGAAGTTGAAGTCAGAGGAGTTTCAAGACACATCACTCGTTTTTTACTATATACAACAAAAAATTTTTAATTCTTTTACAGCAAACTTAACTAATTACTAACATATACGTGCATATAAATATTTAATATAAAAATGCATTATATGTGTTTGTATTTTTTTTTACTTGTATATTTAGTTGGTGGACCTCAAAATAATTTTTACATAACATGTAGTCCACACAACCAAAATGGTTGGGAACCGCTGATTTATAGTTTGATTCATGCGACTGAGTACAGAGTGTAATATTTCAAAATTTCAGTTTACTTACTTCTTTAGTAACGACATTATTGATCGCCATGATCAATAAAGTTAATTGGCGGATATTTTCATCAGAATATAAATGTTTATTAATCTCTCTTAAAAGATATTCATCATTATAGTGTTTATTTCGATGCAGCAGTAAGAAGCAGAAATTTCCTAATAAATATTTGATGTTCATTCAACCAAACTTCAAGTTTGGTTGTAGAATTTTGGATGAAAGGATTAAAAAAATTACTGGTAAAATTATTATTTAATCAATTGCTAAAGTTTGATTCAGCGTATAAAAAATCATCACGCTTAATCGTTTCTGCCAAAAGTTAGGATTATTCGTTGATATTCTCTATAACTGACTTTTGCTATTGAATCTTGGTAAATTGAATGAGCGGAAGTTTTTCATCATTCATTCTTCACGAAAATAATTTGCAAAATTCATTACAGCTTCATCAATCAGTTATGCAAATGATGTTACCCTGAAATCTAAAAGTAAATTATTTATGACCAGAAAGCATTTCAATTTGACACGGAAAAATGTGTTTCATGCATTTTTAGACGTCATAAAATTTTGATACCTTCCAAGCGTGCAGAAAAGAAAGCTACTTTTAGGAAGAGGAAACATTAAGCGTTAATTTGATCGAAAAAGATAGGAAATAATTTATAAGATAATTTTAAGTTTGGTAATCAACACTCCTCCTAAATAGATGGCTATCGGATAAAATTTTATGTTTTAATCATTGATGGTCATAAAATTATCCGAAATGTTTATTAGGATTAGAACTGTACTTCCTTTATGACACTAGTTTCATTCAGATGATTTTAAGTATTCAATATTTCGTTCGTAGGTGAGTTTATCTCCCTATTTAAAAACTTTTCTGAAGAAAATTTTATTTAAAAATTTTAGATTATTCCTCTTTCTGCATGTAAAAAGAAAGATAAAAAGAAAAGCAGAATTTTCATGATAAAAAGCTAAAAGAGGTAGAAGTAATTTATCGTTGTTTGAAGTAGCAATTTTGGATACAGAAGTAAATAATCGAAGTAAACGTGTCTACTGATTAAAAATCATTACTACAAAGCAATGCCATTTTTATATGTGTTTGAAAAATGAAATAATATTTTTCATTTCTATCTAAATTTGAAGACAGTATAGGCGGGAATGAAGATTTTAAGATGATATATATAAAATAACTTAGTCAAAAAATTTCGAAATTCGGACCTCACCTTGTGTTAAATTTATCTTCAAGGTAAAAGCTGGTTACATTTGACTTCAAGAAGGAACAAGATATTTAGAAAAGTAATCAACAGGAAACTTCTGCGGCTTAGTAAATCAATGAAACCATGTGCTTTTTTCAAGTGTATCAAATTTTTCTCATTTTTGCGGAACAATGTCGCACACTTGAAGAAGTTTTGAGATTAAATTTCTTTATTCTTCCTCGGATGGTATATTTTACAGATCAATAAGCAAAAAATAGCCAAAATTTCTAAGCCATTAGAAGGATATTGTATAGTAAAACAAGGTAAGTAATAAAAAATCTTTCCAAATTGTGTTTCTGAGAGAAATTAATTGTTAATGTAACAAGACATTGAATTTCATCCATTTAATAAAACTTTGCTGTACCTTATACCCGAACATCAGAGGTAAACTATTTCAAGCCCAATTTTGCTGATTTGGATGTTTTTGTTGTATTTACATAACCTCGAAAGCATCATCGGATGGGCAAAGTGTCGCAGCTTTAGGTTGAAAAGAACAAAAGATAACCGCTTTCAGAAAATAAATTGTACATTGCAATACAGTATTCTCTGGAATTTCTTTTGGCTCTTCTGTAAAATGTTAAAATTGTTACTTTCGTTAGTTTACATCTAACATAAAGATATTATTTATATAAATCATTATTTCTTGAATTAATAATGTCAGAAGAAAATGTGTCTTAAGGATATTTGATTAAAAGTTTTTAAAAATGAAAATATAATTTTAGTCGTTAACTACTTAACATTTGATAGATGCATCTGAATTGATATAATGAACAGTAATTGCATAAAAAGGTGTGAATCTCTATGCTATCTAGAGTTACTTTAACCAGAATAAATTTTAATTATTTTGGATGAAAAACATAAAAGTAGCCAATTTTCTTCTAGCTATGAAAAATCATCCTATAAAAAAATTAAAGATAATATGCGGATCTGCTCCAACAGTGCAACAATGTTATTAATTTTAACCAAAATGTGAATAACTTCTAACTGCTTTCATTGTTTAGAAATCCATTTATCAAATTATTGTCGATTAATTATCATAAATAATTAAAACTAAAACTTATTCAGTTTTTAAATATTGAATTTCACTATTGGCTATTATTCTTGCTCTTGAGTCTCATTTTAGATATTATGGTTCGTGATTGATTTAAATGTCTTTTTGTACTAAACAGAAATTAATTAACTTTTATGAACAGTTCCAAACTCTTTTATTGTAATTTTTAGAGGTAAACGGTGAATCCAGTCATTTTAATGACATCTATCAATTTGAATGAAAAGTTAGCAAACTCACTGAGGAACAAGAAGCTTAAGTAAGTCATTGACTAATAAGTTACATATGAGTAATTCAATAACTAAGTAATCGCAATACTTTTATTAATGTTCATAAAAGTAATTTCATTTTAAAATGGTAAAATAATTTTATTCGTCGAAGATTTAGAACATTTATAAGTATGCTACATTTTATGAATTTGTTTGATATTTTATTTTACATCCTATTTACGTACAATAATTCCGTCTCTTGTCAAATTTCAAAGAAATCACTCACAATGTTAATCTGTGATTTATTTTGCTTATTTTCATAAAATATCACGAAATCATAATTATCATCTTCACAAATATTTATTGATATTACACTTGTTTACTGTTCCAACTGAAATCGTTAAGTATCCATTTCGTTTGCAGATATTGTTTTTCTTGTATCTCTCTATATATATTTGTTATTACCTAATGCATAGTGTACCTGAAAGGAATTGACTGTGTTTATAAGCCTAACTTTCAAATTCTCAGAATCAAATACAATCTCAGAATGTATAGAATTAGAGAATTACAATTAGAGAATTACATTGCAGAGAATTACAATCTCAGAATGAAAGAATTATAAATAAGCCTTCGACTTGCAAATACAGCACTCAATATTTTGATGTGAAAGTGAAACGTAGGCTTTGAATTTCCAGTCTATGAGACATCTCGCAGTGGATAACAACGAAAGAAAACAAACATGTTTTCCAGAATTTTATTTGGAATTTAAAATGAGCTGCGCTTAGCAGATGTAAGTGATAACGACAACAGCTATCTCAGCACATAAGAATAGGTGAGAAGTTTTTTAGAATTTCAAAGTGGATGGTTTGACGTATAAAATATTCCTCTATGTTTCCTTCTATGTAAAAAGACCATACACGTAGATATTCTATATTTTTATCTGAATATTTTGCATTTTCTCAATATTTTTAAAGGACTGCCTCGTTCTGTTGCACTTACTGTATCAAAATGAATAATTTATAACAGTCTTAGATATAAAAAATAGGTATAAAAGAAAGTATTGTGATTTTTCATATAGGAGGTTCAGCAAATTCCATGTATGATTACAAATAAAAAAACTTTCATTTTAACAAAGACAAAAAAATATACATATACAGATAATACTTTGAATGCGTTTGATTTTGAAATAATTTCAATTTTAACTAAATTATTCATCAATATGTAGTAGATTGTTCTCTTATTGTTATGGAGAGAAAATGTACATATGGAATAACTTCGTTTAAATAATTAGTATGGACGCATTCATAATAAATGAGCATATATGAAAGTAAAACATAATCTAGGCATAACAGTTACTATTCCCATGATATTCGTAATGTGATATACATTTCAAAGAGGATGAAAGATATCTAAATTTATAAAATTCAATATATTGAGTCAATGCAACATACCTAAATTTTTAACTTAACAGACCACAAAATCAATAATTTATGCGCACGAGTGTATAGCTACTCTCTCGTATACTAAGCAGAGAAAGATAAAATATATTATTCTTTACAACATTTTTTAGAATATGTATAATTATTTATTAATGAATATGACAAACTACTCTTGCGCCACAAATGTACAACACGAGGTTTACAGAAGTATACAAAATAATACATCTTTAAAAGACAATTCTTTACACAAAATTTGTTTTTAAAAAAGTAAAAAATAAAATTAAAAGAAGAAGAAAAGAAACAATTAATTCAAAATAATGAAATGAAGTAGGTAATATAAGTAAATAATAAGAAAAAAATCGTACTGAACTCCATCAAGAAATGAAAATAAAAATTTCAATAATCAAGGTATCAAAATTATACAGATGTAAAAGGTACAAAATCCCTTCAGGGAATAAAAAAAAGAAAAATATATACAAAAAATAATAAAAAGGGGGAGGATACATTAAAAAAATATCTGAGAAGAAGAAAACAAACGTCATTATAGTAATATTCAGCAAAACGGTTTTACGAAAGGTGCATAAATTTGTCTAATCAATAAGTAAAACATTATTTATAATTACAAATGTGAACAAATTCTGTAAAAGAGAAGAAAGAGGACTTTGTCTTAATCAATGAAATCAGGGCAACCGGCCAGTCCTTTTCTGAAACGCCAAGTTTCTGCTGTAAAACTTACCGGTAATCCTGAACATGCTGGCACCGAAAAATAATATGCTCTACATTTTAAATTTCTCTTGCAGAACAGTCATTGACCTCGAGATTTTTATGTATGTTCCCTTTTCAGACCCCTCCGGGTCCTAAAGCACCATTGTTGTAATTAAGTCTTTCGGTCTGTTGGTCTGACAGTGAATACGATAACAAGAAAATGCATGGAACAAAATAAATGAAATTTGGTGTGTGGTCTTTTACACTATCTTTGCAGATGTTTGCCAAAATTTGGGCGAAATCCTTCGAAAGGAAGTCAGTCTGTCCATCCGCATGCATGTCAAGGCGGTATCTGATAAACGCAAAGAGCAAAATGGATGAAACGCAAAACTGTATCGAATGCTGTTCCCAATCGGCCAAAAGGAAGACATCCAAACGCATACTCTCTTTACTATACGACGAGGCTTTACACAAAATGCGACATATTTAAGGTTACCATACGTCCGGAATTCAGGCTCACGTCCGGACTTGTGTCTGGATCTTCAAAATATCCGGATTTACCTCAATGAATGCGGCGAGGGAGAAATTTGGTTGTAATAATGAAAATATGAAGTATTCGATAAGCTGAAATCATTCAGCCAATGAAAGAAAATTCAAGGTTTATACTTTTTAAATCCATTGTTGATGAGAAAGTGGATGAGTCTCTTTATCTTGGCCGCAGTTCAAACTGAGAATGAAAATTTTTGGCATTTTTGTTTTAATTCTGTTTTCCATTCATATAACTTCGAATTAGCAAATATTAATAAAAGTTGTATCTTCTTTGCATTCTGATGCCTTAAATGCTTTTTCGCTTCTTCACACTCTGTACTAGTGTTATGAAAGAAGGTCGCTGGTAGGCAGCTTTTAGAATTTTAATTTATACTTTGACCCCCTTCAAGACTCTTCACCCCCACCATTTCCGGCATGTCCGGATTCCAACTAAAAAAATTATGGTAACCCTAGTCATATTAGAGAAGAGAATACTACCTCTGGTTTTGGATTTTATTGAGTAGGGATGGGAAAAACCTACCGGTTTTAACCTGAAACCTGTTTTTGGTTCCAGAAAAATCGTTTTTTTTTTATTATTTTCTCGTCCCTGTTACAACCGGTTATTTTTTTAAAATCCAATAACTGGGTAAAAACCCGGATAGGAAGATAGCTAGTCTTAAATTTATCAAGTTATGAAGATTTGAATTTCATCACCTTAGACCAATCAACGACAACCATTTCCTCGACGCTTCTGTTGGTTGGGGCATTATTGAAAGAGTCTTGATAAACAGATAAATATTGGCCTATGGATATATTACCTTGTAAAAACAATATTAATAAAAAAATTCGTCTACAAACCACGTTTTTTTTAATAGAAAGAAACAAAAACAGGTTACTTCAAAACCTGTTATTTTGAGCGGTTATAACCGCCAGGCTACACCGGAGGTGAAAAAAATCTTTATAACCGAAAACCGGTTATTTTCGCAATAACCGCCATCCCTATTATTGAGTGTTTGGATAAGTTGGATATTTCGATTTCTCTATAGAGTCGAACTCATTTTTACAGAAAGCAAGCAAAATGCTTAGCTAATTAATTTTATTGATATGAGTGTGGATTCTTAAGCTTAGACAATTGATTTTTATTTATAAGAAAATGGATTAACTTGGATTTTGCTTTACAGAAATCTAAAGATTAGACTCCTTGTGGCGTTACATATTTAACTATATGTCATCGCAGCATTGTATATTTGTTGTAAAGTGTAATTCAAAATGAGTTACAAACAGTTATAACTATTGAATTAACAATGATACAAAGCTAAGTTCTTAGCAGGATGTTCAGTGTTTTGTTCGTTGTGAAACAATCGCAGCAAATCGAAAGTTGGCATAAGTAGAAATGACTTTTCATATCAGCAATAAACTTTATAGTCCATTTTTCTTCCTTGGATGAACTGTTTCAAAAGACGCTTCGTTAAACGTTTACCTTGAGATACTTCAGCGATGACCGATGACACAGCTTAATACGGGTGCCTCTGCATTGGGGTAAGGAAGATTGCACGTTTTTAAATAAGCATCCTTCTAACTGCTGAAAAGGTCGTTGCGGACCTCACAACGTCGCGTCCTGCCATGGTCTCCTAGATATCTTGACATAATTCCTTGGAATTTTTTTATGGGCATATATAAAAGATCTTGAGTTTGTACCTCTTTTGCCAAAAATAATTCAAGAACTGAAAATGTGTTAATGTCGGTGACTGATATGCCTTCATAATGCATCGCGCGAAATGGACTACTAATTAGATGTTATCCGTGTGACCAACGGTAATCACAAAAAGCACCCGTAAAATATATAAAAGAAACTTTGAACTTCCATATCCGTGCAAATCTTTGTAAAATTGTTCAATAAACAGTTAAAAATCGGAAATCACTTTGAACCACCCTGTATTATTTCTTGTATTACACAAGAATGATTCTTGTCCATCTGTCTCCAGACTCAAATTTTATATTTATTTTCCTCGAAGATAAAATACATTACATTTTTACTGTTATTGTAAATAACAAATAACATGAATTGAGAGTTCTAGAAGCCTTAAATATTAAAAAAAATGGGTAAATTAGTTTTTGTAGTGTACGCTCATACATTCATTGGATAATAATTTATATTCCTCTTATAAGACGTCCTTTGTAAAATATCATGTATGAATCTGTAACAAATTCCCAGAAGTATTTCATAAAACTAAAGTTTTGTTTCTTTCGAATTTCATTTTGTACAATATGGAATGCAATTTTCTTGATTTTCTATAGTACACAAATTATACATCGAAAGGAAAATTATTTATTTGCTATATTTACACATGTTATGTGAATGTACTAATCAAGATAAAATATAATTTTTAATTATATTTAAGATAGTTGTTTATGTGAATGCTATTAAAAAGGTAGAATGAATTCCTAAAAACACAACAGAAAACCTGCAAACTCGTAGAATGCTTTGTAGAATCCGTCAATTTGTGGTAAATTCTAGAATCTGAAAATAATGAAAAAATGCTGCCTTGAATAATGCAAAGCATGGGTTCATATAAAATATAACTTAACACAATTACAGCTGTCCCTATAATAAATGCGTTGTATGTGTATAAAATTTTGTCGGCTTTCGAAGCATAGAAGTGAATCCACGTACTCGAAAAGAAAAGTGCCAATTTAAAGGTATATATACACATCATATGTGGCTTACCATGATTACACATATTCCTAAAATAAATGCGGTGTAAGTGGATAAATTTTGACAGCTTTCGAAGCACAGAAGTGAATCCACGTACTCGCAAAGAAAAGTGCTAAATTAAAGATATATATACACATTACATAGATTGTAATGAGCTTCAATATTATGAGATAATGTGACCTTACATGTGTAAAATTTCGAGTACTTAGAGCTATTAACGAAGGTAAATATGAAAGAAATTATTTCTGCTTGACAAATTATTTGCTATTTAACGAAACTGCCTGGAAAGAAACTACATAAAAATTGCTCTGAGTGCCTGCATTGTTATAATGGGCACGGCAAGTCAAAGGACTTCATCCAAAAAGACTCCAAGTAGGGGGAACAAAATGTATTTTTAACCCCATTATCCGACATTTTCTCATCGTTAACTGCAACGCACTCGACTGAATCTTTACAACCGGTAGGAAACTAAACGATCTCAGGTCAGGAAATGAGGCGCCAATTTGTATCGCCAAAGGAAGGACTAATTACTAAAAGGACGCCGCATTATCGCAGGAGCAGATTTCGAAAGGTTAATAGCAGGCAGATTGCTTTATTTTTGAACATGTTGATTTTTCGTTGTTGGTTTTTTTTCTGCAACTCTGGATTTCAAGAAATACTGAATATGAAAAATGTATAGATAAAAGTATCCATTGAAAATAATATCCGGCAAACCGATACTCTAATTGTAATCTGAAATAGACATAAAAACTGATAAAAAGTTAATTGGATACGAACTGCAGGAGGAAGAAAAAGAGCATGAAATAAATGAAATGGGATGATTTTAATTCATTTTAGAAGTTTAGAAAATTTTTTGGATGTTCTCACAAAAGGTAAGCTGCTTTTAGATGGAAAAAAAAATATTTATTTATCAGAACGTAGCTGTTTATTTTTGCGTAGGATATCTCTGTGTTAATATTTAAAGCACGCAGAATAAATTATTACTAGCTGCCTGGCCCGGCGTTGCATGGGCTATCTCAAATGTAACAATTTACCCCATCTAGTGAACTCACTTCTTCTCTCCTCTTCTTCCATGGCGGAGATATGAAGTGAGGTCACGTGACACATGCCTAACATTCTCTCCTAAATAAATAAGGAGAAAAGAGCGGTTTAAACATTCCGTCCGCGAAAAAGCGTCGAAATCGGAATGACAATAAAAAATTATACCGTTAAAATTTAAAAATTATACCCTTATTTTGTAAGAAAATATTATATCGTGTCGTGGCAAAATGAATGTTCTATTCGATTCCGGAATTATTTTTGTTTGAATTTAGTACGAAGGGAAGGAGATAACCCGGCGTTGCTCGGGATCCATATTTTTTCATATGGAACCGCCTCCAATTTATATACGCATGAAGCAAGATACACTGCATACTTGAGATCCCAAAGTAAAACCTCACGGAAAACAACATTTTTAGTAAAAACTCCATTTGAGCGATTAAATTTTCCCTGTTTGTTTGCATCAATTATCAAAGCCAGGACACAACTCCATCCATATTGCATTGTTGCACTGTTGAGGGGTTCATATTGCATTGTCGCATCTTTCAACAATGAAAGAGAAAAACGCAATTAAATATTTGTTTATACAATGAAAACAATTTGAATTGAGTTGCAACAATGAAAAGTATTGTTAAGAATTAATTTTTAATTAATAACTCTTTTACTAATTATAATTTCGGAATTTAAATGGTCAAAATGGATTTCTTAGATTATTTCCCATCTTTTGATACTTTCGGCGCGTTTCTTCGTTCAGAGGTTCGTGAGAAGATAGCCTCATATACATATATACATACAATCAATTTTAATAGTGTAGATTATTTTGAAATGCTACTCTATAAACAAAAATATATTCATGAATAGGTTGCTCAAAATTTAAAGCATCTTACAATGAATCATGTTTAAAAATACAGTTAAGAACGTCTCTAATAAACGAATAAAAATTATTTTATTTAAGTCAGGATTAGTTCCTTACGAGAAAACTTTTGCAATAATTTTTATTTGATTTTTGATAATCCTAAAGGCATATTTTGCACTTACGAAATACGAGTGAAAAATTCTGAGAAGCGCGCAGTGGAAATATTTTTTAACTTTTTCGGATTTCTTTTTATAATTTTGAAAAATAATTAAATTAAAACGCTTAGAAAATTGTAATTTTATTATATGCAATGAAATGGCAGTTAGTGAAATATTTTTTGTTTAATTTCAGCTTACTAAATTATGCCGTTTATTAGACTAAATTTCAGCATGATTCATGGTGATTGATAATAGTAATAGTAATTTTGTTTCATGTAAAAATCCTTTGAGTTTCCAATAGTTTTAGAACTTTTAAAATTGTTTCTTTCTTGTTCAATAAATAGAGAAAGAAAAATTGACACAAAATTTATTTTGGTGATGTTCTTGCGTAATTGATGCTGCTCACAAAAGAGCATTAGAATTTTACATATAAATAACTTATTGTGTGGAAATGTAGAGCTGAATTTATAATGACGAATCTATTACTGTAATTTTAAAGTAAGCTTAAACACCTCATAACACGTCAAATATTGAACTCCTCTACTTACCGAAGTGTGCCCAATAGAAAGACAACCCAATTTCACGAAAAACAATTATCATCAAATACAAAAATAAATTCTAAATGCGTTCTTGCGAAGATCAAGTTGTCTTTTGTAGAACTTTAATATCTTTGTAATGCAAATTTCAAAACTTTTGTTCACATAATTTCTTCTACATCTCGACCGTATTTATGACAAGAAGAAAAATTTAAAAACATTATTTATTTCTTGGCAAAGTCTATTTCAAGAAGTTTTGAAAGTTTGCAGAAAAACTCACAATATAAATTTCAAGTCCAGTCGTTAACATGAATGAAAAAATACAACGAAAAAAATTACGTTAAAGTACAGTAAGCCGAAAATTTTCACAGTATCCATTGATAACTCTGATGATCAAAAATGAACTTCTACATTTTAAGTAAGAACATATTTATTTAATTGCAGTTGGAAACAAAATTATTTGCAATCATAAAGAGCATTGTGTATTTAATCTGCCGAATAAATACGCGAACTAAGGTATTAGAGTGGCCTTGAGAAGATGTTTGCCCATGTTCACTTTCTGCTTTGTTAACGGAGGATCTACAGGAGCATCAGTGGTCGCCAGACTGCCTAAGCAAGCCAGCTGCTAAAGGCAGAATCTTTTTCTTGGTGGCACTCTCTTTTATTCTTTCATCGACGAAGCAGATTGATGAAAAGATGAAACAAAGATTCAGGATCATCTTTTCGGTGAAACTTGGGAAAGCATCTCTCTGGGAATCAATGAAATGGAGAATATTGGTTATTGATATAGCACACTGTGAGAAAGGAGATCTTTTTAAATGGGTTAAGCATTTCGGAGAGAGCAGGATGATGTAAGACCTGGACGACAGTCTCTCCCATGGATTGATGAAAACCTAGAACTTGTGTGATCTGTTGTGCTTTCCAACAGCATCGTCATTGTTCGGAAGATTGCTGATGAATCAAATTTGTGAACACCAACTACTGACACGATTTTGACAAAATATTCAGGATTGAAAAATTATATGCAAAATTCACCCTTAAGTCATGCACATTCAGTTGTAACTTTCCGAAAGTTTATAGCCATAATTTCATCATTGCTCTAGATCACTCTCCCCGCTCACCACACATAGTCCCATGTGACAATATTTTGCTTCTGAAATCCAAAAAGGTCATCTGGGGATGGCATTGGAATAATGTAAAAGAGAAAACATTCTGAGGATTTGCAGCAGTGTTTAGAACAAAGAAAACGGAGACGGGATAAGAGCATTCCTCCTAATGGGGAGTATAATGGAGAAAATTAGATTCGTGTAACCTGATTACCACAATATTTCGCTAATTTATTAAAAAGACTACGTATAGGTTAAATATAAATTCATATATTTGATGACAGATGCAAAGCAGAAATAGAAAATGGATTAAAATTAAGAAATTGTGTATGTATATATTTAAATGAATCATAATTATTTTAAAAATATTATTGTAATAACTCCCCTAATTTTCCATAAAGAATTTGATTCTCTACGAGGCCAAGATATAAATTGCTTTCATTGTATTTTCTTTGAGATTTTGTATTACTTCATAATTTTCGATGATATTTTGTTCTCTTAGAGGTATCATTTTCCACTTTATTATAGAAAATTGCGATTTTTTTTCCTATGTCGACATTAAGAAATATAAGAAAACTTTTCTCATTATAGCTTGCAAATCTTGTCTGGGGAATAAAGTCATCATTTTCATAATTCCTATCTTTCAATCTGAACGAAACATTTACTTTTTTATTGTCTCCAGAAGTTTGTTGGCGTGGTTTAGTAGTAATATTGATTTAGTCATCTTTAACAGACATCCTTTTGTAAAGTTTTAGTAGTAATACTTATTTTTATAGAATTGTTTCAAATTTTTTTTGATTTGATCGAACATATTCTGTTCGTTTTAAATACTACCATGAAAATTCTTAAATGACAAATTTAACTTAGTTATTTCTTTTTCATCTGTGAATCTATGTCTTGCATTTCAGGATATATTTATTTAGTATTCTGTTATATTGCAGTTTATAATGTTCAGTCACATAAGTGCCTAAATGTTCACAACAATTTCATGCAAATATTTCGGCCACGTCTTTTTATGCGTATCTATACTCTGCATATTTTGTTTCGGCCTATGAGAACTGAAGTTTCCTTGGAGTTTTTATGTCTTATTTTAATCAGTTAAGCTATCAAAAATTGATTGCTATTTTTCATGTTTTTTGGAAATAAGCTTACATGCATTTCTAACCAACTAAACTAGAGAAACAGTAACTGCGTTTCAAAAAATTGAACGTCAAATTGTGCAGTTTTCCAGTTTTTTCAATTGTTCAATCCTTTTCATTGTTAAGCATCTCCATGTGTTGTTTCACACAATTTCAAGAATATTTTGTCACATGTATGCTGTAAACTAAAAAATATGTTTTTTCCAAGCCCGTTCCATTTCCTGCATTCAAGTTTGTAAGTTTATGGAAATTTCTACAAATACTATTTTTTTTTATTACGTTTAACTAACGTAGTGTACTAAATATCATATTCTGGGTATAAACACCTCTGCTTTCCTTTTCCTATTTTTTATATCTTCAAAAATACTGAAAAAGCTTTCGAAATCCATAAAATATTTCTTACTTAATTTTTTCGCAATTCTTACTTTCATACTCCATCATACATTTTTCATGTGGAATTTCCTTATACATATTTATGGAAGCCTAGTATTTTCAAGATTTCTTCACCCTAAACACCCACACAAGTAGAATAGCACTTTTTCAAATCCAGAAAATAGCCACCCTTCATTTTAAAAAATTCTTTAAAAACATCTTAATTTTTCCAAGATGGAACACTTTGATGTCTTAATGATGACTTTTTAAAAATTGGTGAAATGCTAGATCCAAAATGGAAAGTATTGAAAAAGATTTTGCTATCTTGGCAATGTAACTTTTCGATAAAATTCTGTCAAATCATCGGTAATTTGAAAGTTCTGTGAGTTTCTCAATAACCTTAATGGGAGGAATGATTTCTTTGTGTTCTAAAAACTACACTCATAGTAAAAGGACAACTAATCATTGAATTGACATTTATTTTCCTTTTAAGAAAAAAAGGAATTATTAACGGAAATAATATTCCATTTTTTTTAAATCTTCACTTATATATAAAAGGCAAGACTAAGTAAGGTACAATAAAGCACCTTTACATGACTTTCAAGTACTAATGAAAAGACGCATATACGAAATTTTTCTAAACAGTTAAGATTATCACAAATTTAACGCTACTAATACAAATTCATCTGAAAATAACAATTTCAAAGCTTTTTAACATATTACTAATATATTACTACATCGTATTGAAAACAATAATGAAGTTTTAAAATTTATTTATCATAAAAGTGAAAATATTCGTACCTTTATTGCATTGCTTGAATACTATCAATATATATATATAATTATGCATTTTTTTATTTTACAAGATTTATTGCATGGAAGTAGGCTTTTAATTAAAAAAAATCTTTAATTGTCGTCTGACGTTCTGATTGTCTGTGAGTATTAAGTACAGTTATGAATCGAATTAAATTCATTGAAATGTTTTTCCACTTATATTTGATAACCAAAATAAGTTCGAAGTTTTTCAATGTAGTCCATTGTGTCTCTAAAGGAATGTGGAATAACTTCTTCACAACCTCTTCATCATCGATTAAATTATCACTCGATAATTTATCTTCTATGAATTCATCAACTGTAAAAAATTCCTAAGTAATGACATCGATATCATAGTTCACATATTAGGAAGGGAGAAATTTTCACATTTTAGAAAGGAAGAAACGACGTATAACAGAAGCTTTGGGTCTTATAAATGAATTACTTTATCGCAATGAATAGGAATTTAATGTAAATGTATGACATTGTAAACGACGTATAAATGTAAATGACTTATGATTGAGAAACGTATAAACGGTGCTTTACCGTATTTTAGAAACTGTAATAGACTTAAATTTTAATAACTTAGATTACTGTAAATTAGAAAAATGTGGCATTTTAGAAAAGATAACTCTATATTGAGCAAGCAAATTTTGAGGAATTTAGCATTCAAAAATAATAGTCTCATTATTTATTACAAAGTCATTAATTTTCTGCTTAAAATAGCGTTTTCCCGTTAGGCGTTACAGCAAGTATAGGGTCAGGCGGGGCAACTGGGAACAAGTAGTAATTGGGAACGTTGACTACGGATCGCATTGGCGAGACCCTAGCGAACTGAAAAGCAAATGCTGTGGGTAAGACACTCTAGACGAAGAAGAAAAACACTTTCCTACTTTTTGCAATGATATTTGGTAACGTTTGTTACCTTTAATTGCGGAAATTTTCCGAAAAGTTAAATTAAAATTTCTGAAGTTTCATTTTTCGTTCTTTACGCCGGTTTTATGCAAGCTAAGTTGCTAATTTATACATTTCTTAGATCTGTAAGTTATAACGATTAAGAAGAAACTTCAATTTTCATTTTTGGATTTCATCTCGAGGAATAGGTTAGTGTTCTTAATTACCCCGGACAATTTTTACTGCGGGGTAGTTGGGAAAAGGCTTCTGTTGTAACAAAAACATGTATATTTTATTTTATATAAGCCGGTATTTGTTATGCAATTTTAATTCTATAAACTGGGTTGCGTTCTGTTCCGTCCGTAAATTTAACTGTTTTATTTCAAATTAACAACTGACATTTCAAAACAATTTACTATGTGATCTACACATATATTACTTTTTACGTATGAAAGTTCTTGTAAAAATGATATGAAGCCGCTTGACTTCTAGTATGGAAGAAAATAAGAAACTGATGATGAGAAAGAAGAAAACATGATTCTGATGGAGAAATTTGAAGATGAGGATTTTGGCTCAATTCAACTAGAAATGGAGGTTGAGGAGATGGAGGAAGTAATTTATCTGGAATCATTCATGGTTGATTTTTCAACAAATATGTTTGCTTTGATCGATAACGATGGAGATACCAGAATGAAGGCACATAATTTGTGCGTCTGCGAGATTCAAGAAATTGACGGTGGTGAATATGATATGATAGATATGAGAACTGCCAATTTGGCTGAATCAAAATTTGTTTCCGTGGTGAATGACCAGTTTACCTTTTCCGAGTGTCAGTTCAAAGCTATACTCCTAGATCGCATCTTTGAAGTAGATTGTAGGAAAGAATTCTTTGGTTTTCAAGTAGTGTGAATGCCAAAATAATTAGTAGAACAGTGAATAGAACGTTCGATTTCAAGTGGAAAATCTATTTTCCGCTACTAAATTGAACTATTTGTTTCTTCTAATTTTTATGCGTGATTTTTAAGACTTACGTATTTCCTTCAACTGTATCATAATATTCAGTTTTTATAAAGATTAATTTTCCAACTTTTCCCGACAAAATTTGAGTTAAAATGATTATAAATCATAAAAAATTGTAGATAGTAAATAGTTATAATAGTTTATATGCGATTTTCCATGAAATAGAAGATTTTTTGCCGAAAAGCATTCAAAAAAATATTTTTTGATTAGTGGGAAAAGGCAGTTAAATGCATTTTAGGCAATATACAGTAGTTTGGAATCATTTCAAATATATTCTCTTCAAATAAATTCGCTACTGTGATTAGAAGCCGAAATACGTCTTCCCAATTACCCGTAGTCTCTGGGGTAATTGGTAAACCTTCTTTGGAAAACTGTAAAATAAGAACACTCCTAAAAGCGAGGTTGATTGATAAATTATTTTTGAAAGGAGACACTGTTTATTGAACTCTGAAGAATATGTTTATGCTCTCACAAAAAATAAAAACCTTTTTTCCATCGCATGATATCTTTTTAAAGAGACAAAAATGACAAACTCTCCAAAATTCGTTCCCAATTACCCCAACCGACCCTACATATGAAATCTTGGGAGAATTAGTTATTTTCTGACACAACCCGAAACATAAAGATCAGACCAGAATGCTGCCATTTTTACGATAAAAATAATTTAAGACTTAATTATATATATATGGTTATTGATCTACATACAACTAACTTTATTTCAATCTATCATCGATTAATGAATTATTGATGAGAATATTACCATAAGATATATTTTAATATCTTCGAGATAGAGGAAAATCTGATGTATCTTCAGGGCGTCCAGCGAAGAATACTTCAGAACACTGATTGTAGTGAAAAAAACGGCTCCCTTACAGCAACAGAGACTATGTTTCACTTTTTTAAACTCTAGAGAGACGACTGACTCCCTTTATTTCTTAATAAACGATTAATTTGGATAGAATCAGGAGTGCTAAATTACTAACATTGAATCTAGAAACAGACAGAAAATTTGTCCTAGAAAGTTGCAATTTCTCACGATAAACGTGAAGACTAACTCCATCTAGATTTAAAATGTTTCAATAAAATCCACTAAAGATATATCCTTGCTTATATTACAAAAATTAATTGTAAGTATATTTTCACATTATATAGAGCTTATCATGTGTATTATTTTTATCATGCGCATTATTTGTAACTTATCACGAGTATTATTTGTATTACATAAATCAGCTTTATTTATGAAATTCGTTAACGCCGATCCAAAGCGCCCAACACTAGCTAAATTAATACTGAAAGAGCAGAGCCCGATACCAGTCGAATGAAAAGTTTAGAATGATCCCTTAGCAACCGAGACCGTCTCGAAAGCATTAATATTTAATGTGTTAATATATTCTTATGGTAGCAATATTTACAAGTATTTCTATATATTCTAAGCTTAATTTATTTAATAACGGATAGTAACGAATAAGTTTCAGTTCTTAAAACTAATTTTGTAGCGAACGTTACGTAAAAAAAAATGCTGGCAAAAACAACGAATAATATTTTTAATTTTTTTTTCATAGAAATGCAATTATGAGATATGATTTTGAAGCTATAGAAGCAATTCAGTCATACTATAAGAATTTAAAGTCATTCGGCATCTTATAATAGTTGCTGGTTTTAGATAAGATATACAGAGTCTTAAAATATTCAATACATTTTGAGATATATTTTGTTTATTCGATTTAACAGTTAATCAAATTAAGTACTTCACAGAATTTGCAGTAAACTCTTCATCTTACAGTTTTCCTTTCTCTTTTTTCTGATAATTTACAATGTATGTTATTGGATTCGTTTCTTATATCGGCATCAATTAGAGGTAAGCGTTTCGACTGAGTCTCCTACATCTAATCTCATATCATATTCAACTTCCAAATTTAGAATTTTTTTTAAATATCTATAAAGTAATTTTGACTACCTTTTCACTGTAATGTGCTTCCAGGAATCCCAGACTACTTTTACTTTTCAGTAACTTCACCCATACTCAGTTTACTTTTATACAGAGTGCACGGAAAATATCTGGTAAAATTTTACTGTGTGGTAGAGGTGAAAAATAAGGATTTTTGGTAACAAAATGTGTGTACGGAAATGGAGGATTTTTGCGCAGGTGACGAAGAAATGTGTGAAAAGTGAAACAAAAGGCGAAAGAAATTTATCAAATTGCTTGATGAGTACTGTTTTCACAACGGCTGCACAAAAGAGCGACCATCAATACGAACACTCGCTTGATACACCGTCAGCTCTTGGATGACAGTACATTTTCAGAGACATCATGTCCCTAATATCTTCAGCACCAGAAGACAGTCTGGCAACGCGATCTTACAAGGTGGTTTTTAAATGTTCCCCCCCGAAAAAAAATCCAATCGTGATAAATCTGGTGATCGTAATGGCCAAGGATCAGTTTCACAACGACTTATGCAGCGATTTGCATACCTGGTTCCAGGTAATCGCGCCATCTACTAAAGTTTAAACGCGCCATTTCCAGACACGCATTCTATTACAAAACTATCCTTTAAAATTTTGCCATATATTTCCCACGCACCCCGTATATTCCATGCTCTGATTTGAATTTCAAAATCTAAGTAGCATAACATAACACCACTCCACGTCCCTGCAACTATAACCTTAAAGTTAAAACATAATTTTTTTAATCAAATATTTGTAATTTGGTCAGTTTTCATGTTGTTCTTCCTGATTATGACTTTCGCTAAGAAATACTGACATAAAGAATGGAAATGATTTATTGTGTTGCAGTAGGAAATAAGAAAATTATATTTAATCTCTTTGCCCGCCATTATGAATAATGTACCGTTTTCATATCCTTGTTAAATAATGATTATTATAGCAACATAATAGTAAAACTTAATTCCAAAAACTCTAAATTTGAGTTTTAGCAATTATAGTAAAACCTTGATTATTCGAGATGACTGGGACCGCATTCACCTCCGATAATAGGAGGCTCGGTTAAGAGAGACTAAATTTTGAATCATGTCTTCTTTTATTTCGACAAGGATTCCCAAAATTGTTTATTTGAAATTTTAAAATACGTCCGAATATGCTACAATGTATCAACATTTTAACAAATATTTTTATTAGATATCCAACTTCTTACATGCATTTTTTGAAACATTAATTAGTTTTAAAAAGCCTGGTACTTTTTTATGATAGACCTGTTATTCGATCAGCAGCAAATGTTGCTGATTTTCCCTGTTTCCCTTTGCATTTTTTGAATGATTTTTTAAGGTTGTTTCCCTCTTAACAACACAAAACTTTCCGACACATTTACAATGCCATTTTTCATGAAAATGCATGGGCAATCGCTATTTAAATGCTTAAGAATAGATTGGCGTCTTTACCTTTTCATCTAAATAACTTCTTGGTTATAAAAGATCACTTCTTAAAAACGACACTTTACGAACCATCGTATCGGGAAAATTACCTCCAATGACAATTTCGACAATCTAAAAAATTCTTTCACTTTATGAACCCTCTGCGCACAGGGAACTTTAGTGCAATAGTCGAATCAGGTTGACTCACCTTTTGTACCATTCCATTTTTTACTACTCTACGCTTATTTAATTTTACACAACTTTATTTTTTTATCAAAAAAAATGTCTTTTATTTTTAAAAGAATATTTTACCCCCTCAACAACGCAAAACTTTCTGACACATATTCTTTTCCGTTAACATTTTTTCCATGAAAATGCGTGGAACTTTCTTACACTATCTGTATTGGAGTGCTCAAAAATGGAACTGTGTCTTTATTTTTTTTCTCGAAATAACTTCTTGAATTATAAAAGATCACCTCCCGAAAACGACATTTTAGGAGCATTCGCATTTTGAAAATCACCTCCAAAGACAAATTCGACACCCTTTTCTAAAAGTTTCGCTGACTTTATTTAAAAATGAAAATTTCAGTTTGATTATCAGATACCTCGGTTGTTAGAGGCCCGGATAATTGAGGTTCTATTGTAAAAAAATAAATAACTATATTTCTTCGCTTAGCAAGCAAATTCCCCTATCTCAATTTTTGGAAATTTCAATGAGGAAGAAAAACTGAATTTTTCGTAGCCAATAACGAATATTTCTGAATTTTTTTAACATCTGATATGAACTGCTGCTACTGTTGGAATATGCTGTCTCAGCATATTCCAACCAGATGTGAAAAAAATTCCGAATTATTCGTTATTGGCTGCGAAAAATTCAGTTTTTTCTTCCTCTTTGAAATTTCAAACGATTGAGATAGGTGGTGGCTCTTGTTAACCCGTTAACAGCTGAATTAATTCTGCTGAATATATTATGATGAATATCTCAAATCTAACTTATTATGGACTACTAAGAATAAAAAATGTGAAATTCAAGCAATTGTTTTGTTAGTTTTGAAATTACAGCCCGTCCTCATTTGAGAACATTGAGCATTCCAGTGATAAAAAGTCTTGTTAGTTAAGTCAATAAGCTTCGTTACAACATATAAAAATTGTAATAAAGGCCTAGTCAAAGTTTTTAAAAATATTTTAGACAAATGCGATTTAGTCTATTTTTTTTAATATTTATCAAAAATTTATTCTAAATTTTGTAATTTTAGCGTTAAAAGTTTAGTTTTTTTGATAATAACTATAGATAAACTGGAAAAATTTTACAAAACTTACTGAATCCAAGTATACGATACGTACATAAAACGTTTAAAAATACATA